>JADIIY010000063.1:0-73255 GCA_027604245.1 Boothiomyces sp. JEL0838
CTTTAACATTTTTTTACTGTACATTTTTAAATTTGTTCAACTTTGAAACCCCCAACTATGACAAACATAAACGCGAGCCCCATTATTTGCGAATTATCAAAATAACAATGAATAGTAAGCCAATTAATTTTAAACAGAGAATATATAATAATAATACTGATATTTATTTAAATGAATATCAAAATAGTACTGAAACGTTTCCATATATATTCAGATTAAATATCCAAATGAAGAAGCATTTTTTCTACAAAAAATGGACCTTTTGTTGCTATCAGTAATCATTGGTTTCTCGATATTAATAATACTCTTACTAGCGCTAGTAGTAATAGGAACCACAAAGGTAATTAATGTTGACATAGACTCCAAAAAAGAAATCCAAAAGACGAAATAGTAGCATTAGTCGATCATTATCAATTCGGTATTCTGGAGAGTTTAAAGCATCTCCAATTACACTTGGAAGAAAAGTCTCTCGAGTATTTCACAAGAGTTCAGCTAGTGACTGTTCTGAACATACAATTGTTGCTATAGAGTAAATTATTAATATTAACCTTGCTTTTTTTAATTATCGTGTTGGTCAATTGACTGTTTCATGAACTGTTCTGGAATAGTATCAGTGGGATTGATATAATTTGGTTCAATCATTGCTTTTATCCGAATGTGTAGTCCAGTCCATAGGTATTATTCCATTCCATTTTACCAGTTGATAGACACTACTTTATTGTGGTCTTACATTCAAGCACTTTCCGAGGTATTATTACTAGAATGTGGTTAAAATGACGTAATGGAATTATAGTTTATATTTATATTCAATAAGAGTAATTAAACTTTTAAACTTTGCTATCATATGATCCAGCAATTACAAGCACTCTAAACAAGAATATTAGTAACTATTATAAAAAGAATGATTTTAATTCATGCTCCAAAAGAAAGGCTTAGCATTTTAAAAAAATTAATGGCATCTTCAATCCCGATAGTAGTATGGGTAGTAGTGGCAATCATAGTGTTCTCCCTGGTAGATAGTCTGTTTATCCTATTCATATATCTATCAAGGAAAAAGCAGACCCCAAAGAAACCAGAAGAAACTCCATTCATAGTTAATATAGAAACACAAGATACGGTAATAGCAAGAGATACTGTTAATCAAACAAAGGAAGATTCCAGTTCGAGTCTCATTGATATCCCACAGTATATGCAGGATGCGATATTCTTGCAACCGCAATTCAACTCTTCGGGAACCATTTCAACTATACAAAATGAACAGGAAAATTACTTTAATAATCAAAAGGAAGTTTATTTCGTTACTGATCTACCATTAAATGAACCAATTATCTCTAGGATAATTACAAACATATTCTACCCAGCAAGAGCCACAGTAAATATAATTAAAGTAGGTGGTGAATGATTATCGATCGATTGATCCATCCCATTTGAATATTAGAAAAGGAGATGAAATCCAGATCAAGAAGCACTTGAATGGATATTGCTTTGGTTACAACTTGCAGACAAGAAAGAATGGAAGCTTTCCACTCAACTGTATACTGAAAACAAAACTGGTATTAATGCCAACAGAAACCAATTCAACAGAGCTGATAAACAAGACAAAGCAAATGCTTCCAAACATGTTTTTCATTAGTGAATTCACAAATGGACTTGATGGGGCATACTTTTTATGTGGATCAAGTAAATTTGTTGGGAGGATGAAGCGACATATAGATGGTAATGTTCAAGTTGTGTCAAGAGATTTTCTATTGTAAAAAAGGATTTTTAATTTTTTCTATTTAATTACATGTTATAACTCTATTCAAGATAACCACATGTAACTCTATTCAAGATTATCACATGTAACTTTAAGATTATCACATGCTATAACTCTAAGATTATCACATGATGTACAGTGTAGTATAAAAGTTGGTTTGTCAACCTGTCAGGGATCCCCAAGCCACGATGAAAAAGAAGGCTTTCATTTCTTGAAAATTAAAAATGTCTCTGTACGATACAGACGAAGGAGAGCTCATTGATTTGAACAATGAACTGATTGCTTTTGAAACAATACAAGTACAAACAGAAGAATACCCCACAACAAAACAAATTTATACAAAGGAAATCGATCATGAACTAGAGATACTGTTAAATAGATTTTTATTCGATTCTACCACAAGCAAAGTTTCAATTCTGGCTTATTTACCCTCAAAGCTACTGCAGCGTGTGTTTGGATATGTCGATTTACCACCATTATTCCTAGTGAACAGGCATTGGTCAAAAACTGCCATTGAAATGTTTTATGAAAATATTACTTTGGATTCCAGGTCATTGAAAACCATTTTAAAGTACAAGAAAACCCGAAAATTAACAATTCCGTTTCACTGCACAGAAAAGCTACTTGTGGGTGATATTGATATCCTATTACAGCAATTGGATTTGGATTACCTAAAGATTCAAGGTAATATTTCAAACATGGTTTTACAATCAATTACAGATAATCAGAATGGATTGAAAGAGTTGAGTTTACAAGGATCATTCATTACCGATTCTTGTTTACCATTGCTAAAGAAACTATCGCTCAAATCCCTTTCAATTACATTTGGGTTAATATCTTGCTCTACTCTCATGGATTTAATCTCTTTGGGATTGCAAGAGTTGGTGCTAAATAACTTGAAACAAACGGAATTTATATTTAGAGAAATTGAATATTCAAACTTGCAGAAATTATCAATTACTCATTCAGAAATCACCAATATTGAAGTTATACACATTACAAAGTTCTTACCAAAGCTAACTTTTATCCAACTTGATTTCTGTCTACAATTATCTGATGAATCTATTGTGGCTCTTACGTGCAACTGTCCCGAATTAACTTTGATTTCATTATCATTTTGCCAGCTATCCAATCTATCTCTCTCGGCTGTTATCCAAAATTGCAAAAAGCTTCGAAATTTGATTATAAATGGAAACGACAAAATAACTCCGGATTATATCCAGAAATTATGTCTAGAATTGGATTTATTTAGTATATCTCTACATGATTGTAAACAAATATTGGATTCTTTTGTATTGTATTATAGGGAAAGCAGTGTATTGGATGTGGAATGTTTGATTAAATCAAATATCAAAAGATTGGCGAATCATGATCCTAATGCAGTTCAAAAGGCATTAAATACCAAAATAGAAGAGGTTGTTCCATTGGATAATCCTTTACTGGGACATAAAAGACACACGACAGGGTACTTGAAACCAAAAATACAAGAAAAAAAGCATGCCAGCATGAGTATGCTGCCAAGACCTGCAACTCCGCTGAAAAGCGGAATACCTGTACCAAGACCAAAGAGTTCTTCTACCTCTATCAGTGAAACTCCAAAGGTAGGCAGCCGGCTGTCTACTATAGCTCAGTCTCCTGTTACACCATCAAATAGCACTCTCAAAGTACTGGCTACACCAACTAAAACTGTATCAAGAACCCCAATAAGCAACTTGAACAAAACACCGACAAAAACTACCAAGCCTTTATATACAACTCCTACTCCAATTAGAAGTGTGACTCAAACAAATATAACACCAGTACCAAATGCAAGGACTCCACAAGCGAACCGCACTTCCCCTACAAAGACACCTCAACAGCAAAAAGCTGCTTCTCAAGTTCCTACACCTACGAAAATTGCTACTCCAACTAGACTTAGACCACCAAGTGTTATACCAAGAGAAGAAGGAAAAGTCAGACCATTTAGAAAATTTAATCCCGACTACTAGGCTGTTGTAGGACAACATAATCTGTCTAGACCACTAATAAATCACCTACACTTTATTTTTCTGATACTCTCGGTGTAATTATACTTACCGATTTGACAGCTTCCCTTTCAAACCGCGATTCAGTCTTTCGAGACTTTCTGGAACTCGACAACACATGCTCCACTCCCGATTCAGTAGGAATTTCATTTCTAGAAATAGCAAGGTACTTTGGAACCATAAATACTAAAATGTAGAATCCAAACTAGTTTATTAAATTCCGGTTCTCAAATAGAAAGCTTCTCCCAAAACAGACAAGAGATTATATGGCGAAGGAGGAACATAGTCATCAGGAATTCTTTCTTCTCCCAACCAGGTAGTAATTTGATCCAATTGCATGTTGCCGTTCGAATCACCAAAAGATTTGACCATCAATGCAGCTTCTCCGTAGGCAGTGAATTGCTGTTTAACGCCAAAGTTGTAAGATGGGTCAGCGCTCTTGCTATCAGCTTCTCTTTGTGACCTGAATGCGCGTAGTTGTTTAGTGGAAAGTATTCCATTTTCTCCATATGAAGCCAATTGGTCAACAAGAGTCTGGTTAGTAATGTAGTTTTCGTTTGCAGTGTTTTGTCCCAAATCGTCATGTACCAGTGAAGCATCATGTTCGATAAATCCATGCAAGCGCATATCTTTTAAATCTATCAACCCGTAGGCGTTTCTATGTTGAGTAGTTACTTGGGACAAGAAAAAGTTTGACACATCATCCCCAACTCCAAAGAAGGTTTTGAAGCCATAGCGAAGAGAGTCATCAGTAATGTTTTGACCATTGTGGTTGATAATTCCGTGGTTAGCAAGAGAGTTTAAACATGGGCAAGGAGCTCTTTGATCCGAAGGTGATGGTGGAACCCATTGTGGAAGAGAGGCTCTTGCTTGTAATTCATGCGCTGGCCAGGCAGATACGGCGGCAATAATAATACTGCAAAACATTTTTTTAAAGTAAACATTGAAAGATTTGATACAATTTATACTTTCAATGGAAAAAATATGCGGTGCATTCCCGATTTGATTTGACACGGAGCCTTCAACGAACTTTGTGCTAGCTGTGGGGTAGGGCTAAAACCATTCATACTAACTCTTACTATGAATACATACTAATTTTGAACAACTAGTCTTTTGAGCGAAGCTGGTTGCTTTAGAATTACCCTCGCAAATTCGCATCTAACGAAAAAGTGTGTTTCAGCCGTTGCCAATTTTGGGGGTTTTTGGGGACACGTCGTGGGAAAAATTAGAATAGGCAGTTACTGCCAAGAGGAGGAAAATTAAAAAATGATAACTGAAATGCTTATATTACCAAAGTGTGTATCTTCTGGAAACTTTATCGTCTTCGAGATTCATCTTTCTTCTATTGTTGAGGGACTTGATTAATGGAACAACCTGTTCAACTGGCACACCAGCAAAGTTGACAAATGATTCACGTTTAGATCTAGGAGGTGGTTCGAGAAGTTGGGGTGCGCTCTTTTCCTTTTCTGCGAGTTCTGGGGTAGCGTTTGGATCGTTGTAGGATTGCAAGAATGCAGGTGTGAGTTTAAGATCAGTATCTTTGATAATAATACCATTTTTGTGGTAAAGTTGTTTAGCTACAGCCTTAATTCTGTCAGGAATAGATTTCACTAGCGCTCCAAGTTCCGAAATTGGTATGTCTGCAAAGGTGCTGGAGACTGTTTCATTCATTTCTTTAATTTCAGAAATAGTTCCTTGTAACTGAGTAAACACTGCAGTGAGGGTCAAGTCATTTGTCAACAATTTGTTGTAAATCAAATCAAATTGTGATGAATCTGTTTGGGAGTGTTCCAGTTTCTTTTGCTTCCATTCTTCCCATCTGTTCAAACTTTCCAATGTGTTTGTTTTTACTGGTTCTGGAATATCAAATGGGTCTGCTGACTTTGGGAAGTTTCTGCCTTTGTAAAGTGCAATTTCATCCAAGGTATGTTTCTTGTAGTAGTTGTCAAATCGGTACATGTGCGCAGTGTAAACTTTTTGATCTTCATCAGGGAACAATTCGGCAAGCTCTTCAGGAGTTTTGTCTTCCAAATTGATTGCGCTGGTAATTTCAATACCGGTATATACTTGACAAGGAACATACTTTTCTTTTTCTGAAATTAGCAAATCAAAACCTTTTGGTTTAGGAACATCCGTTGGTGGAGGTTGCTTTACTCTACAGGCTTGCACCCAGTTTCTACGAATCATCAAATAGATGAAACCACGCTCAAACTTTGTGGATTTCTGGCAATTGTCAAGCAAATCTTCAATGGAACCATTTGGGGTTTCCATATAACCCAACATTTCAGTGATCAATTCTTGACGTTGAATAATTTCACGCTGACGATCACGCTCAGCAGCCAATTCTTTCTCCTTTGCTTCTTTAGCTGCTCTTTCTTCTGGAGTCAGCTTGGCTTCCTCTTCTTCCTTTTTCTTCTTTTCAGCTTCGGGATCAACGACTACTTTTGGTTTAGTCTTTTTCAAGCGGTTTCTAATGTTAGGATCTTTGAGGGCATTCATCAATTCTGATTGCAAATCTCCTCCAGACTTTTGAACTGGTGGTGGAGGAGGAGCAGCTGGTCTGCCCATTCCTGGTGGTCTAATGATTAGCAAATATTTACGGTCTACGTTAGTAAACTATTACGGTCTATGGTTAGTAAATCGAGTACGGTGGAGGTGGTCCGCCCATTCCTGGTGGTCTATCATTAATAAACACTTACGGTCTACGTTAGTAAACTATTACGGTCTAGAGTTAGTAAATCGAGTACGGTGGAGGTGGTGGTCCGCCCATTCCTGGTGGTGGAGGTGGTCTATCGTTAAGAAAATACTTACGGTCTACGATTAATCATTTTGTACGGTCTAGGATTAGTAAGAGAATACGGGGGTCCTCCTGCAACAGCTTGTAGTCTACAGATTAACTCTATTTTACTGTCTAGGGTTAAAGTCTAGATACGGTGGTGGAGGAGGTGGAGGACTAGAGTTAGATAATTTATACGGAGCAATAGGAATTACTGGTGGTGGACTAAATTAAAAAAAAGAATTTACGGTGGAGGAGGTGGAATACTACTAAGTACGCTAGGCACTGAAGATTCATCCTTTCCATAGTCAGGGTGCCATTTAGGCAATTTCTTTCCTCCACTAGGAACAATTGGGACAACCTAGGGTTAACATTCTCCTACTGTTTCTTGCACCACAGTTGTAGTTTGGGTAACAACAGTAGTGGTTTGAGTAACAGTGACAATTTCCTATGATTAGGTAATGCCTACTTTTTCTACTCGTTCCTCCTTGTTTTCATTCTATGTTAGTCTATTAAGTACCTCTGCTTTGCTGACATCGTCAAGCATTTGCTCAATTTGGTTGGCCAAAGCATCCGAACGAGTAGACATTGTCTTTGAGTTTCTGTTTCTGTCTCTCTTTAGAATTGAAGTTCTGTCTCTTGCTGGCGAGGCTCCTCTTGAAGGAGATTTACTATGAGATTTTGATCTTCTATGGGGTTCATTACCCTCTTCATCGATGTTAATTGTGGAATTAGATGACATACGAGACGAGCGGTCTAAAAATCCTTTGATTGATTCTTCCGAATGCATAGGATCCACAGATTCGTCTTCATCTTCAACCATTAGCTTATCCCACAGAGTACTTAAACGGTTAAGTTTAGCATCTTCAGGGGCGGCTGCAGATGGACCAAATCTAGTGCTCCTTTTGGCTGCATCCCTCCTGGTTAATCCAGTTCCAGTTGAAAATTTTTTCAAAGTCTGACTTCGTAATTTTGACAACTCTGTTTGTGAATCATCTTCCACCGGCTTCCCAGATGCGATGGTTTGAGCTCGTTGTAATGCATCGCTTTCCATCTGCTTCAACACTTTTGGCAAAAAGAATGTTTTAGCGACGACTGGTAAATTCGAAAGTTCTGTATTAGTCAATAATAATAGCGCCTAGGTTAGGGAAACGTACTGGGTGTTCCTGCGATATCTTTTCTATAAGTTCTTCAGGGTCGACGGTTCTTCCATCGTCGGTTTTTACCGTTGTTAATGGCTCTGCAAGTCCTCTTGTTGTTAAACGTTCTGTGCAACTTTCCAGCAACCATGCAATTGTGCATTCCGGTTCATACTTTATCAATACACTTCCTTTTGACGTAAAAACAAATATATTTGACATATGAGGTTTTTGGCAAAGTGCTTTTGCACTTTCAAGCCACAAAAGAGTTGAAACTGGCGCCACAATATTGACCCACAAATCAAACGAATATCTTTAAAGCAAGTAGTATGTTCTCATTACCGCATCTAATGATTCTCAATTTTTGTGGTGATGAAAATCTTGTCAAAAATGGACAAGGAAAACTTTGTGGGATTCATTGCAGGAATATTTTCAGGAGCAACAAAGCTAGTAATTGGCCATCCATTTGGTATTCAATCGCTAACCAGACACTATTAAAGTGCGCATGCAAACTGAGGGCGGATTTGGACGCTTTAAGGGCCCACTGGATTGTTTGATTTCGACTATAAGAAAAGAGGGTTTCGCTGCAATGTATAAAGGTAGCACTATCTAATGCAGGCGCTACTCCGCCATTATTTGGCTGGGCATTAATGGATTCTGTTCAACTAGGGTCTCTTACAAATTTTAGACTATTATTAAAGAATGGAGATGAACCTCTTACTGTAGCTCAACATTCGATTGCCGGATTAGGTGCTGGGTTTGTAGTATCCTTTGTAGCTACTCCAATTGAATTGCTAAAAGCTAAACTTCAAATTCAGTATGAAACTAAAAAATATAGCGGGCCAATCGATTGTGCCAAACAGTTATATAATCAGAGCGGGATTAGAGGATTGTATCGCGGGCTTGATGGATGTCTTTTGTTCAGATCTTGGTTTTGGGTATTGTGGGGATCGTATGAAATTTACACCCAGCAACTCTCAAAGTACGTTGATCAATCAATGATTCCGTTCCTTGCTGGTGGATTGGCAGCCAATACTTTTTGGACGATATCTTTTCCCTGCGGTAATCCAATGTTAATGTAGATGTCATTAAAAATAGGCTAATGACTAGACCAGATGTGAATGCACCATACACGAATATTTACAACTGCTTCAAGTATATTCTAAGGACAGAAGGGATTAAAGGCTTTTATCGCGGCTTTGTTCCTTGCTTCCTTCGTTCATTTCCCACAAACGGGGCTGCCATATTTGTTTTTGAATCAATCAATGCATTTTCAAAGTCCTAATACCTAATAAATACATAGTTGGAATTTGTACACCTAATAAAAACATAGTTGGAATTTGTACACTGTTTTATTCTTACAATCCCAAACTCTTTCTCACACAATCCTGGACTAAACAGTCAAATTGCTTTCTATCCAATCTCCACATTTTCGCAGCTTCAACAGAAGCAGGACTATCCACATTTGGTTCTTGTTAGTATGGTTTTACCTGCCAACATACTGACAACTGACAACAGAATCTTTTCTACTGATTGAACTGGTGACCACCGTTCGCTGGCATGCTCATATCCATTAGGATCATTTCCCGGAGCATGCAAAATAGATATACAGACTGTTCCATCTTTGTTAGTGTAAAGTACCTGGATAAACATTTGGATGGAATATTTCACTTGTGAATTTCATTACTGGAGGTGATAGCGGATAATCTTTAGGAAATTTCAGCTCAGCAACAAATATTCCGTTTTCAAATGGAGTTCCTTCTGGTCCGCTTATTAGTGCCTCCCATTCAAAATAGTTTGATTCTGATACTGGTCCTGCTTGGATACCCTCTGGTGGATTTAGAGTGAGTTCTTTGTATTCCGTCATTAGTCTCCTTAACGCTGTGGTGGTTGCTCTCTGCATTTTGTAATTGGGAAAAATCAAAGTTGGCTTTCATCAAAGTCATGTGACAGATAAATGTTTGGGAATTATAAAACATATTATATTAGCATGCAAAATCGTAGACAATTTATTGCAACAAAGCACCAATGAATTCCTTGTTGATGACCTTCTTGGAAGTCTTCTTGGCGGTCTTTCCAGCCTTGCGGGCTTCTTCAGCCAAGATTTCGCGACGACGCAAAGTTTGAGCGTATGGGTTGAATCTGACCAATATGCCATTGTTCTTCAATGGGTTCTTGCGTTGAGTGAATGGTCTCTTGACGATAGCTTGTCCAGCTTCACGAACAACGGATTGAATTTCTTCAGAGTTGATCAATCTTGGAAGATCTGGGTTGGTGATGATGGAGTGTGGAAGGGTGTAGTCCTTCTTGACTTCAGAAACTTGGGTGGTGGTTCCGTAGATGGAGTCCAACTTGTCGAAAGCATCTTGAGTCCAGATGACGAAACGTCCCAAGTGACCACCAGGAGCAAGTTGCAACAAGTTCAAAGAGTTGACGGAAGCAGTTTCAACTCCAGGAATGTTGCGGAAAGCCTTGACGATACCTTCATCTTGGTTGTAGATAACCAATGGACCACGTCTTTGGGTGTGACGTCTGTTTCTGTATTTACCCTTACCAGCACGCATTTTCTTGGAGTCAACGACCTTTTCAACGTCAGCGTATGCGTTGATAGCTTTCAAGAAAGCAACAGCCTTCTTGGTCTTGAAGTAGCTTTCAATGTCGTTAGCAACAACAAGTGGGACTTCTTCAATTTCTTCAATCTTGTGTCCACGGGCCAAAACCAAGGATGGGAGAGCAGTAGCAGCTAAAGCAGAAGCAGTAGCGAAACGACGTTGGTTTTGGTTAACCTTGACGTGCCATTTTCTAAAGACCTTGGTTGGAGCAAACATACGTCCACCACGGCACATGTTACCGAAAGCAGCTTGGCCAGCTCTGTGAGTACCAGAGCCAGAAACTCTAGGAATACGAGAGACGGCACGACCAGTACCCCAGGAGATAGCGGAGGTTTGGTGACCAGCTTCAACAGAGACAGCATAAGCTTGTCTCTTGTTCTTTGCAACGTTGGTGTGAACGAATTGAACAATGTCGGATCTGATTGGAGCGGTGAAAACAGCTGGGAGAGTTGCAGTTGCAGTTTGTTCTCCTTTTACGTTGAATACAGTAACAGTTGGTCTGGCAGCCATTTCTTCTTAATGTAAAAAATTCAACTGTGAATTTTTACTTTTCAATTTTTTTGGACAACTGTGAGCCAATAAAATTCTCCGGTCTCACGTGACTAGCAAAGTATACTTTTATTCAAACTTCTTCATGATAACCAGCCTTACGCATTTCACCCAAGGTATAGCGTGCAGTTTGCAATTCCTTTTCAAGCTCCAGAATCTTGACCTGTTGTTCCATTTCCTTGACTTTAGCCTCATGCTTGGACATTTTGCCAACCTGCTCTCTTGCATCTCGTTCAGCGGACAGTTTAGAAGCGTCTTTAGCTGCTTTTACAAGCAATTTAGTTGCTTCACGAACTTGGACAGCTGCTGCTTCCAAGCGATCTTGAGTTTTGCTGTAAAGAGTTGCTTTTACTCTTGAAGCAGCAACCAATTGAGTAGTAGATACATTTACATCCTGCGCAGCGACGACGAGCTGTTCCCAAGACTTTGTGCCTTGTACCAGACCATCAGCAACTTCCACTAAATACACAGTTGAGGTAGATACAGATTGAGCAGCAGAAATAAGCCCTTCGGTCCATTTGTTGTTTTTCTTGTAGAAGGCAGTTGAGGTTGCGTTTCCTTTATTTTGAGCGACGATTTCTTGCTGTGATGCAGTGGCACACTTGATCAAATTAGCAATAGCAGTGGTAATTGCAATAGCTGCTTGAAGGATTGCAGAATTGACGTTGAGATTTGGTCCTTGGCTTTGCAAAAGCGCTTCCAGACGCTTACCTGCTTCTTCGATCGCTCTGAATGCGGCACCCATAGCACTTTCAACAGCATCTCCCAAGTCACCTTCAATTTTGTTGTTTTTGGATCCCGCAATTTTTTCCAATAAAGGCGTTGCACGGCTAACTTGCTGCTGAGTTTCCCGTGAAATGTTTACAATGTATTCCGGTTTCTTTTGTGCAGGAACTTGTGCGAGGACTGCAGATTTTACTTTTTCAAAGAATTGAATTGCTGCTTGTCCAGTCATTCCCAGAGACTTGTGGATTTCATCTCCATCGGATTCTTCTTGTGCTAATCCGATGGCAGCTTTCCCGCTACGAAGTAATTCAGCGATAGATTGAGCAAATGCGGAAGATGTTGTAACAGCATCTTTTGGATCGCCACCCTATCATCAAGATCAGATTACATTCACAAACTTTACAAAACTAGTGGAAAATTCAGTGCATCGCTGTTGTGCCCTTTCAATCAAAGAAAGAACAAATTCAGGCGAAACTTTGGCGCCTTCTTCGATGGAATCCAATTGAAAGAGGGATTCAGAGACAGTCGTAACACAAGTTTGGAGTACGTTGTCTACATTAGATGCGCAATACCCATCATTTGATCAAGAAGTTGTTGGTGCTTCCCTTCCAAGATTTGAATTCTTTCATCTCTAGCTCCCATGCCCGATTCACTCTCCATTTGGTGCTGGCGAAGAATTTCCAACGCTTGATCCAAACCAGCTTGAAGAACGGATGTTTCTTCTTCATAGTTCTAAATTACACTACTAGTTACCAATTTAGACTTTTCCATTGCTGATAATACATCCTGGAGCTGGTTTGTGAGTTGAGCAATTTCCATTTGTTTTCCTTGCAAGATATTTTCGAGATTCTGTTGTTCTTGGGTAAATCTTGCCACCAAAGACTGGACTTCTGTGCCTCTAGTAAGCGACATTTCTGTTAAAGCGGCTTTGCTTTGCTCCAATTCTTTTCTTAAACGTGCAAATTCCTCCTCGTACTGCAGTCTAATCCTGTCTGTATCTCCTTTGAGGCGATTTCTTTCAACAATTACTTCAGTCAATTCGTTTGCTTTAGCTTTCAATTCTGCTTGGGCCTTCTCTAGATTCTTGCGAGCTTCTTCAGATGTTTTTGCTCCAGAGTCTTTTAAAGCTTTGAATTTAGTCAATAAATCCAAATGCTCTTTTCGCAGTTGCGCGTAGAGCTTTGCCAAAGCTTCGTATTTTGTTTTCCACTGATCCACTTCGTTGGTCAATCTGGTGATGGTTTCATTTTTTTGTGCATCGCCAGATTGATTTTGCAAGGCACGATTCAGCTCTTGTTGCAATTGATTCACTTTCTAAACTAAGAATCTTTTTACCAATTCATACTGCCCCAAAGTTTCCCTATCTCGGAGTGATTGCTGGCGATAGAATTCGAGCTGTTGGCCAAGATTATATTGTTCCTGTTGCTGCATTTGCAAACGTAACTGTTCCTGTTCTCTTAATTGCAGCTCCTGCATCCTTTTAAGTTCAGCTTCGCGTTGTTGCTGCAACTCTCTTTCATACTGTTCTTGCTGTTGTTCAAGTAATCTTTGACGCTCCTTCATTTCCCGTTCTTCTTCTAATTTTCTTTGACGCTACGTTAGTATTGTGCCTACCTCTCTTTCTCTTTCTCGTTCCTTTTCCTTTTCTGCGTCATTGTTCTTTTGAGCATTTCTAGGCTGTTGTTTTGGAGGACCTTGAGCTAAAAAGTTTGGTGGCTCGCTGCTGAGCTTTGGAATTGAAATCAAAGAAGTGAGATATCGGATTTGGTTACAATCATCGTAAAATTGTACCAATTCGTAGTGGTGGGTCTTGAAAGAATCGCGCAATGGGCCCAATACTTCAACCGAACCAATAACTATGATTAAAACCCAATTACTAGTGTGCATTGCAGTCATCATTGAAACAATGAATTGGTAGATGCCATAACTTTCCTCGACCAATGGCACCAAGGCTCCAATACGAGCTTCATTATGACCACCATATGATCTCAAGTTGGAAAAGATGAGCTTTTGAAACTTTTGTATTTTTTCCAACAATTCCAGTAATTCAAAGATGGTTTCATATCTTTGTTAAAATAGTTTACCCTTCATTTGGATCTTCAATTCCCTTTAAAGATACGTATTCCTCATAATCAAAAGTTCCCGAAAAGTAAGGGTGGAATTTGTGATATTGCAGCTTGCTTTTGAGGAATGCAATGTACATTTGAATCAACTGCGCATAAGAACCTTGAAAACTACTCGCTCTTCCGATTCCATCCAGCCAGTTGTGTTCAGCAACAAGATCTTTCAATGCCTAGGTTAAGAGCAAGTACATTTTGGTGTCCTTGTCTTGCAACTTTATGAATCAAAATCATGGCTTTGAATCCGATAACATCTTCGCTCAACATTGGGAATACTTTGAGCGCATTCCAAAGCGATCCGGATCCTTTCATATCCCAAGTGTACAATATACATGATCTTACATGCTTTTGCTTTGGCGAAGTTTCTTCAGGAGAAAGAGCTTTTTTAATAGCCTGCGCTAATTCTTCTTCCATCTTTTGACTTCCTACTTTTGGTGCATAACCCCCATACGAATAGTCATTGTAAGCCATTTCAGATTGTGAAAGTCGTGGCTGTTTGTGAAACTGAGTTGATGGATACTGTGGCTGAGCAAAAGAGCAAATTGCACTACAAAGCAACACAAAAGGATTGAGAAATCGCCGATATTATTGGAGAGAGATGATGGTAGGTATATGAAGCAGCGAGTATTTATCTATCCAAAAGCAGCTAATAGAAAGCCAACAGATGTGTTGATACTAGCAATGAAGCGGTACATCCCTCGATTGATACTTGGATTGGGATTGGCTGGGCTTGGTATAGGATACTTGTTCAAGCGGTTTTTAAAGAGTTAGTGTCTTATTAATATTTCATTTTTATTCTTGAATGTCTTCAACTTGCATTTCATCTTGGTCATCTTGGATATCCTCCAAACTAGCAGCGCTAACACCTCTACTAATTTCCATC
The DNA here is from genome assembly GCA_027604245.1 of Boothiomyces sp. JEL0838. Lineage (NCBI taxonomy): Eukaryota > Fungi > Chytridiomycota > Chytridiomycetes > Rhizophydiales > Terramycetaceae > Boothiomyces > Boothiomyces sp. JEL0838. The sequence goes on from JADIIY010000063.1 coordinate 14,586, forward strand.
TCGTCATCTTGTTCTTGTATAATATATTCATCCATAGCATCATCATCCCCTTCATTAGCCCAATCAGGGTTAAAGTCAAACATATCCTTTCCAGAGAATTTCATACCAGTCTTTTGGCCAGCTTTCATTCTTGCCATTGCTTCCTTTTTGCTTCTGTTTTGTTCTTCCAGTACTAATTCGTGACGCTTGGTACGCTCTGCCTTCCATTTAGCGAATGATTCCGCAGTGACAGGTGTGAGGTTTGGCCCTAGGCTATGTCGCTAATATTAGGAATGTCTACCTCTTTTTCCAAGAATTCTTCAATTGTAATTTCATTCTTTTTCTCGTACTCTTCTCTTTCTCTTCGCTCTTGTTCAGTTTCCTTCTTTTTCAGCACAAACCCAGGTGGAAGGGCGTGTCTGTATTTGCAAGTAACTCCATTAGGACAGTCCCAGAACCAACCGTCTACATTAAATTAAAAAGTACATTTTTGTGTTTCAATGGCTTCAATGAAATATTTGCAAACAATTTCAGTTGCCCTGTTGAGATTTTCTCTTCCAGATTCACGCTGCTTAATCGCATCTTCCAATTTGGTTTGATCCCAGTTTTCCATAGTATCCTTTTCCTTGTCTTCCTTTGATTCTTCACGCACATCCTGATAAATATTTGCTTTTTGAGATTTACGTTCGACATTCAAATCGTGGGAGAATTTACAACGATCTTTTTAGAGTGCAATTACCTCCTTTTTGACATTTGCCAGCTTTGAAATGAGCACAGAGAACTGTTTTTGGATCAACTCCGAACGGAACTTTTTGCTGAATGATTACAGAGTTGAACAGCTCCGCCATTTCCTTCTTTTTCTCTTCCTCCATCTTTTTCCTCATCAGCTGGTCTTGTCTGGCTTTTTCCTGAGCTTCTCTCTGTTTACGGTCGCCTGTATCAAGATAAATTACCAGCAATGTGCACTTGCTTTGTCACTTCTTCCACGTATTTCTTGACTTTGGAAGATTTGTTTTTGTTTTTCAATCCAAAGGTTTTATCCTCGACAATTTTCTGCTTTCTTTCAATTGCTGCTTTCTTGCTCTTTGGAGGCATTAGGGATGTAAACTTTTTTTTTCTCCGTCAGTCAAGTCCTTCAACAGCAAAGCAAACCTATCCTCAAAAAGTCTGAATTTGTCTGACGGTTCTCACTGCTTAGTTGGAACAGCGCCTTGCAACTCTCTCTGTAGTTGATTGGATGCGCTTTCATATCTGGCAATTCAATCTGGGTAGTTGGCGTAATCTGAATTGTTCTATTAGCACGCTAAATGGTTTCCCAATACTTCTTTTTTAACGAACCCAAGTTGTAGTTTAGTCACCAGTACCAGTTGCTAAACTCACTTGAATAATAATGTACCCGTTAACTCATAAATCCAGCAAACTAAAAGGCGAAAAATCAACCTTAGAACCCCAATAGGGACTGCAATTCGACAAATTATTAGACTATGGATTGCATTCGATGAGTAATCTTCATTCATAGTCGTGCGAGTATAAATCACCTGGTAAAGAAAAAATGTTTTACAAATAATGGGAATCTTGAACAGACTTTCCTCCCGCATTCTAATAGGCTCCCTGGCAGGAGTTACTATTGCCGCAATCCCAATTCAAAAAGTAAAGGCGGAACAGAAATTATTGATCCCATCCGTTCAAAATGAAAAGTCTGATGTTGCTTCTTCATACCCATTGTCGGTAAAGATGGAACAGTTGGTCAAAGATATTCAGAGAGAGATGGTTAGCGGATTAGAGCAGTTTGAAGGACCAGATGGTAAAAAGTTTGAGCTGGATAGCTGGAAAAGAAAGGAAGGTGGGTATGGTGTATCTGCTGTGTTGCAAGATGGCAAAGTCTTTGAAAAAGTACTTTAAATTTAATATTAGGCTGGAGTCAATTTCTCTGTTATTTCATCTCCAGCTCCTAAACCAATGTTGCAGCACATGAGATCCAGGAAACCAATGAACTTGGATGACAACAAAAAGTACAATATGTTTGTAGCTGGTGTATCTATGGTAATGCACCCTGTAAATCCACATGCTCCTACTTTTCATGCAAATTACAGATACTTTGAATTGAGAGAAGATGGGTCAGAGGAAAGCGTAGCTTCATGGTTTGGAGGAGGTACTATTAACTAACAAAGGCACTGACTTGACTCCATCGTATCTCTATCCTGAAGATGCAATGCATTTCCATAAAGTGATTAAAGAAGCCTGCGATAAACACGACGAATCTTACTATCCTAAATTCAAAAAATGGTGTGACGAATACTTTTTCCTTACTCATCGTGGAGAAGCTAGAGGTGTTGGTGGTATTTTCTTTGATGATTTGGATACTGATCCTAAAAAGACTTATCACTTTGTTTATGACTGTGCTCATGCTCTAGTTCACCAATATCTTCCTATTATTGCAAAGCGCAAGGATATGCCATACACAAAGGCAGAAAAAGAGTGGCAACAACTTCGTAGAGGGCGATATGTTGAATTTAATTTGGTAATTGACAGAGGCACCAAGTTTGGATTGGTTACTCCAGGTAACTGTTACTAATGTAGGTGTAAGAATTGAAAGTGTGTTGATGAGCTTACCTTTAACTGCTAGATGGCAGTACATGCACTCTCCTATTCTTGGAAGCAAAGAAGACGAGTTATTGCAAGTATTGCGCAAGCCTAGAGAATGGGTTAAATAAATATATTTAGTATCTTTGACTATCCTTGATATGTCTTTGAGATTATGGATTATCACTCGATTACAATGCTTTCTGGAGCGGTTGAGTTACTCTGCATAATCATTCAAGTCGTAAATTCGATCTCATTTCATCACGTGACTATTTGAATTTGAAAGTTCCAACTGTAATTTTTTTCAATGTTTTCGATTAAACTGAAAAAGGCTCAATTCCAGCCCGACCCAATTAATGCACTAGAGCAGCTCATCCCAACAGCTAATCCAATCCAGAAATACGAAATATATCACCTGATTGCAGACTGTTATTTCTCTGATTATGAATTCAAAAAAAGTACAAAGTATAATAGATTGGCGCTGGAGCAGTACAAGGAATCTGTGATGATTCGGTTTAAATTGGCAGATAGGATGCATGCGCTAGCAAATACACCAGACAAATTGAACATGATTATCAAGATATTGAAAAGAGCAATTGGGATGGCTGTCAACCCTAAACTACCTCGTCATTTACTGGAAGCTGAACAAGAGTACCTTGGAAGAGCCAGGGAAAAGCTTTGTTTAATTTATTGTCAAATGGGAAAGAATGAAAAGGCGTATCAGCTACTAGACGAAATGAATTTCACACACAGATTATCATCATATGTGCTCGACTATGGCTCTACTACTCCCTTGGAGTGCCCTAATGCTGCTTGCTTTGATGATTTCTTGGATTGGAATTCCTTCAATCAAATATTCAACGTTTTCAAGTCGCAGTCTGCTTTTTGGAAAGAATTTGGTTACCATGAATTCAAAAACACTGGTTACTTTTCATTTGTCTATGATTTAAGTAAAGAGCCTGTCAATATAGTTGAGCAATACATTAAGCTGCAATATCAACAATTGGAAAAAGTGTTTCCAGAAAAATACAAGAATATTAGATATGGAGAGTGGTGGTAAGTTTTATTTCATTTAGGGCTCATTGCCGTCCTCATTATATGGGTCATCAGTTCCACTATGATAGTGATAATGAAGGCAAAGGAGAACTAAGACATCCATTACTGTCATCAGTGCTTTATTTGACTGAAGGTGTTGGCGGCCCTACTATACTTACTAATCAAAGATTAGGGGATGATTTAGCAGACAGAGGATGGTTGGTTGAACCCAAAGAAAACAGAGTGCTATTCTTTGATTCAAAGTATCTCCATGGAGTTGTGCCAGGCAAAGGTGCTGCTGATATCGACAAGAGACGTATAAGTTTTATGGTCGGATACTGGGATAAGATAGAAATTAGTAACCAGCACACTACTGGCGCCAATAGAATATACAGAGGTAGTATGCCTGGTGGAGATATAAAACTGGGAAGAATGAAGGATGGAACAGTGAATGGTATCAAGAGTGTTTGGCAAAATATAGATGGGAGCGAACTTGAAAGCTACGAGCTGCCCAATTACGACTTGTGTTTCCAAGGATTCTAAGATTTGGAGTAATGAATAAATTTAAAGACTTGTCTTCAAATTGTATTATACAAGTTGAAAAAGAGCCATTTGCAATGTAGTGATACAAAGCATTGAATATGTGGGAGTTCACGAATATGCTCGTTACAAACAACAAAGAACATTGGTTGAACGTGTAGCAATCTGCGGTATGAATGACGACTGGGCAAAGGATGACTCTGAAATATAGAAATGGTGTCTGACATGTACTCTTCTTGGTCCCGTATTAAATGCGCGCTGTGATAACACCATGCGATACTAATACACAAGCCTTGATTAATGTAATTCATTGACTAGAGTTGACTATCGTTCTTGAGAAGGACCGCATCTTACCACGCTTTCACATGATCGCAATACTCTTGATTTTATAAAAGCAACCCAATCAAATATAAATATAAATGATAAAGAAATCCTCTATCCAATTAGCCTTGTTGCTTTCTGAAAGGTTCCTTTTTCCTTTTTGATTTAAATTAAAAGATGAGTCATGATGAGTAATGGACACTCAGATTCATTTGCGCTCCCGAATTTGTTTGCGCAATGATTGTAAAAGTAAGGATGCATTAACCAGGTATCCACAACCGCATACGATGATCAAAAACCAGGAACTTCTGGTCTCCGCAAGAGAGTTAAAGTATTCCAACAGAAAGGATACACTGAAAACTTTATCCAAGCAATCATGGATTCTATCCCAGCTGAAGGTGCGACATTAGTTGTCGGCGGTGATGGCCGCTACTATTCCAAAGAAGCAATCAACATCATTATCAAAATTGCTGCTGGGAACAAAGTAAATCTTGTTAATGTAGGTTTCAAAGCTGATCATTGGTCAAAACGGTATTCTTTCCACTCCTGCTGCTTCCAACTTGATTAGAAAGAGAAAAGCAACTGGTGGTATCTTGTTGACTGCCTCCCACAATCCAGGTGGTCCAAAATACGACTTTGGTATCAAATATAACATTGGAAATGGAGGTACGAATTGTTAATGGTAGGTCCTGCTCCTGAAGCGGTTACCGAAAAGATCTTTGCAGTTACAAAGTCAATTACCGAGTACAAGATTGTAGATGTGCCTGAAATTGATTTGTCAACTGTTGGTATTACAAAGCACAATGATTTCCAAGTTGAAGTTGTCGATTCAATTGTGGATTATGTCCAGTTGATGAAGGAAATATTCGACTTTGGTGCCATCAAAGCATTCCTTACTGCCAACCCAGATTTCACTGTTTTGTTTGATGCCATGCATGCAGGTAATCATTTGCTGATTCAGTAACTGGACCATACGCCAAGAGAATCTTTGTTGAAGAATTAGGGTTGCCAGAGTCGTCCATTATCAATTTTGTGCCAAAGGAAGATTTCAGTGGTGGCCATCCAGATCCAAACTTGACTTATGCCCATGAACTAGTGGAATTGGTGGAAAAGAACAATATCAGCTTTGGTGCAGCCTCAGACGGTGATGGGGACAGAAATATGATTATCGGAAAAGGAACTTTTGTCAACCCATCTGATTCTGTAGCTAGTAATCCTTATTAACATAGTCATTGCTGCAAATGCTCAAGCCATTCCATATTTTGCAAAGACTGGAGTGAAGGGATTGGCAAGAAGCATGCCGACTAGCTCTGCAATTGACTTGTACTATTTACTAATGAAAGGGTTGCAAAAGCCAAAGGCTTCAAAATCTATGAAGTGCCAACTGGCTGGAAGTTCTTTGGAAATTTGATGGATGCAAATCAATTATCAATTTGTGGTGAAGAAAGTTTTGGAACTGGCTCTGATCATATTCGTGAAAAAGATGGTCTATGGGCTGTTTTAGCATGGTTATCAATTGTAGCACATGCAAACTCTGTCAAGCCAGGTACATCGCTACAGGATGTTCTTAACCAACATTATTCTGTTTATGGCAGAAACTACTTTTCACGATACGATTTTGAGGAAGTAGACGGAATCGGTGCTGGAAAAATGATGGATTTGCTACGTACACTAAGTACTTCATCCACATTTGTTGGATCTCAATTAGGTGACTACACTGTAGCGTTGTGTGATGATTTCAGTTACGTGGATCCAATCGATTCTTCAATTTCAAAGAACCAAGGTCTTCGTGTTATTTTCACCGATGGGTCTCGTATCGTCTTTAGATTAAGTGGAACTGGCTCACAAGGTGCAACCATCAGGCTTTACGTAGAAAAGTACTCCAAGGACGAAACTGACAAAACCACCCAAGATGCTATCCAAGATTTGATTGCTATTGCTTTGCATATTTCTCGCTTAAAAGAATTCACTGGTCGTGAAACCCCAACTGTCATTACATAATAAAGTTTAACATACTTCATTATACAATCAATTTATTACTATCAGTTTGTGGTAAGTGTATTGGCACCGGTTTTTTCCATCTCATTCTCTGCAGACATCATTATGAGGGATTTGGTGGTATGAATATCAAACAACAGAATCAACTAGAGTCAAGTATAACTTACAGGATAAGTCCCTTTAATCGCCCACAAAAAGTCACTGAGATCTTGCATTGGAGTAACCGTCTTTGGATCTTGAGCTACATTGGAATCAATAAACACTTCAGAAGCATAGAAAAAGGATATCACTGCAATACAGAACGTGTTGATTGTAATAATCAAGAATCGCGGGATACTTGATTTGAACAGGGTATGAACCAACAAAGTGACTGCCTTGTTCATGCTCTTGATATGGATAAACGTGTTGTAAATCAGCAAACCGAAAATCAAAAAGTCAGCCAAGAACCAGAAAATGTACGCATATGCGTGCGCTTGACCTACATTAACAAAGCTAACCTATAGCGCTATCCATGATTGTATTATGCTCTACCCGAAGGTACCCAATGTACGCTCGACCAATGGTAAAGCATGTCAAACAAAAAGCCATCAGTATTCGCACAACTCGTTTAATTCTAGTAGAAGTAATGGTGGTTTCAAGTTTAATCAATGAATATAGCACGCAACTAGATTCAAAGACCATCCAATTCAGCTCATTCATCCCCAGCAGAAAAGCATAGTTTTCGTTAGGACAGCAAGTTTGCTTGGCTTGGAAAAAGTTTTCTATTATGGTGCCAAATAAGCCAGTGATTCCTAGTGCCAATAATATCTTCCAAAGGTGCTTTTGATTGGACAAAAAGTATCCGTAAATTAGGAGTGCACATCCAACACAGTCCGTCCATACAAGGCCCTTTTTTGTAAATGTCTGCAAATAAGCGGTAGGAAATGACGTATATATATCCATATCCAATTTTGGAGATAATTTACATTTGTAATTTATACATTTGTAATTTGATCATGCCACCAAAAAGCAGATTGGGTATTCAGGCTAAACAATTTGCAAAGAGCGCCGAAAATTCTTGTGATTGAATTTTTCCAGTAGTCAATGGTACTACTGTACAGTGACGGCTGGGAAAGGCTCTATTAACGTTCTTGCGATTTCCTTACTGTACTCTCTATTTCTTTAAATTCTAGAATATTTATGTGAGAGTGTGGAGCCCTTAAGGAACTCTGTGTTCAAAATTTTCACTGTTTATTCAATTTTAGCGTATCCATTTCATTCTCTGCTGCCATCATAATCAATGATTTGGTCGTATGAATGTCAAACAATAAAATTAACTAGAATTAAGCATAAATTACAGGATAGGTTCCCTTTAGGGCCCATAAAAAGTCACTGAGGTCTTGTAGAGGAGTAACTGATGCGGGATCTTGAATGATTGATGAATCTACAAAGACCTCGGAAAAACTGAAAGAAACAATTGTGAGACACAGGGTGTTGAGGGTGATAATCATGAATCTAGGAATACTAGACTTGAAAAGATTATTCATTAGCAAAGAAACGGATTTCTTTTTGTTGTTCATGTGTATAATGGTGTTGTATATCAGTAGAGCGAATATGAGCAAATCAGCAAGAAACCAGAATATGTAAACATAAGCATGAGCTTGGCCTTGTGTCAATATAAAGTACCTATCGTGCGATTCATGATGGCATTTTGCTGTACTCGAAGATATCCAATGTTGAATCTTCCAATTACAAAACATGTCAAAAATACACCCATTGCGAACCTGACTGCCCGCTTGACTTTAAGCGAAGTGAGTGTAGTTTCTAATTTGATCAGTGAATATACAACGCAGCTAGTTTCAAATACAGTCCAATTCATTTCATTCATTCCAAGCAAGAAGCTCCAGTTTTCATCCGGACTACTCAACTTCTTTGCCTGGAAAAAGTTTTCAATAATAGTTCCAAAGAGTCCTGTAATTCCAAGGGCTAGTAGTACTTTCCACAAGTTTTTTCTGTTGGAGATAAAGTATCCGTATATCAACAGTGCACAGCCAACACAGTCTGCCCATACTAAACCGTCCTTTGTGAACGTCTGCAAATAAGCGGTTGGAAAGGATACACTCATTTCTGAAAGCTGTCTGTGGTAAAACAGTTTCGCCCGATTTTGGTTACATAAGGACTGAGTGTGGCTCATCTTTCATTTAGATTCACCTTTGAAAAAAAGTCACCAATTCTGTGGCCCCGTGGTATCTCATGCTCAGTACTTTGATATACTATCGGATACGTGTTGATGGCTGATACTTGTCGCTGCAATGTCAGCGACGAGCAATCGGGAGTAGCTCCACTCATTGTCATGTTGGCACCCTACTCTGGGAAAGTCTTACACTGCTATCTTGGAAGCAGTACCCAAGCAAATGATATCTACCAAAGTCACATTAAAATTACAATTTATTTAAAAGGGAATCTCAAGCAGCATTCAAGTTTACATTCTTTTCCATTTCGCTCTCTGCAGACATCATAATCAATGACTTTGTGGTGTGGATATCAAACAGGAGAATCAACTATGGTTAACACAAGATTACTGGATATGTGCCTTTCATTGCCCACAAAAAGTCGCTAAGATCTTGGAGTGGAGTGACATCACTAGCGTTTTGGGCCAACCTTGAATCTACAAATACTTCTGGTGCAGAAAAGGACAGCAGCGCAATACAAAAAGTGTTGAGGGATATTATCAGGAATCTAGGGATACTGGATCTAAACAGATTGCGCATCAGAAGTGTAACAGCCTTCTTTTTGCTCTTCATGTGAATCATTGTATTGTGGATCAATAAACCGAAAATCAGCAAATCGGACAAAAACCAGAAAATATATGCATAAGCGTGAGCCTTGCCTAGAGTCAGACATTGATTACCTATTACGCTATCCATTATCGTATTCCTTTCCACTCTTAAATACCCAATGAAGCCTCTGCCGATTGTAAAGCAGGTAAGAAATATTCCCATCAGTGCTCTAACAATTCGCTTGACTTGTACGGATGTAATTGTAGTTTCCAATTTGATCAGCGAGTATAATACACAACTGGTTTCGAATACAGTCCAATTTAATTCATTCATTCCCAACAAAAAGCTGTAATTTTCGTCGGGACAGCAGGTCTGCTTTGCCTGGAAAAAGTTTTCGATAACGGTTCCAAACAACCCAGTAAGTCCAAGTGCCAAGAGCACTTTCCACAAGTTCTTTCTGTTGGAGATAAAGTATCCGTAAATAATAAGGACGCAGCCTATGCAGTCCGTCCACACTATTGATTTTTTTGTAAATGTCTGCAAATAAGCGGTTGGAAATGGTACTGTTGAATTTGAACTCATTTCAAATTTGCAAACAAAAAGCTCAAGTCTTGTGAAAAGATCAGGTGTTGAGTTTCCTTTCTTGGAGTGGCACTTTCTGGTTTCAGGTTCTCGATGGGGGCCGACGTTATTCACAACAATTGATTCGCCTTGTGTACATTGTTGACGTAACTGGATGAAACATGATTGAGCAGGCACTGCCTGGAATTGATCTATAGACTGTTGTACTGCGTGTGGGAAACTTTGCCCTCTAATTCTCAATGGGTACTCGGGTTGCCGCCTTCGTACATAATTTTGGCAGATGATTATTTTCGAATATGAGATAAAGTAGTTAACAAACTTTACTCTTGTCTGGTTGAACCACCTTTTTAATAATTCACAAATTTTGCTATTGTCTGATTGAACCACTTTTTTAATAGAATCGTGGTATCCACGAGTTTTCCTGACCAAAAGGTGAAAATGGATTTGCAAGAAAAGCTCGAAAACCGACCTTCTACTCAGCAGGTAAGGACAAGCTTATCAGTAGTTGATTGATCAAAACATCTTAAAAGGTACTGGTGATTATTTACGCAGATTACAGTGTAGATCCAGGGTTACAATCAAAAGCGGTCGATTTGGATCTCGCACTAAAGAACCTCGCCGTCAAAAATTCCTTGGAAAGCAGACCAGAAAAGTCCGATCTTGTCAATATTAACATTATCGTTGATTCTCCTGTTGCTCCGAAATTACAAGCTGCCGCAAAAGAGTTGGAGAAATCCCTTTTGGCTGATAAACTCAACCAAACCCGACGACCTTCTAAAAAAGAACTGATTGCTCAGAACATTTTACCAGAGAACTATGATAAAATTTCGCCTAGTTTGCTAGGTACTGCACTTGATCTTGAAAAATCCATTGTCGCAGACAAGCTAAATAGATCACGAAGACCTTCAAAATCAGAATTGATTGATAGGAACATCTTGCCAGAAATGTCTGAAAAAGTAGCTCCTGCATTGCTTGGGCCTACTGTGGAATTGGAAAAATCGCTTGTAGTCGATAAAATCAACCAAACGCGGTTACGCAGACCAGACGCCCAATCACTGATTGACAGAAACATTTTGCCAGAAAATTATGATAAATTGGCACCTGCCTTACTAGGACCACAGATTGACTTGGAAAAATCTTTGGCAACAGATGAATTGAAAAAGAACATGGCCAAGAGACCATCCGTAACCAGGCTGGAAGAATTAAACATTCTAAAAGGTATTTAGAGATCTAATTTAGAATCTAATGTCTCACCAGCCTTGCAAGAAACAAAGTTGAAATTGGAAAAAGCAATTCTGACTGATTCGTTGGGCAAGCAAATTGCCGAAAGACCTGACCAAGAACAAATCCAAAAGGTACTCAGTGCCGCGGATTCTGCTTGAATATTGCTATAAATTTTGTTTTAAAAAATGCAAAATGATTTATTTCTTTAAATCATTCTTTTTCAGCATTTTAGCAACCAAGCAACAATGCTTCCTTTTAAATTCTTGGATAGACTCTCTATATCTCTTTTGTTTCTCTCTACTGATTTCTGATTCTTCCTTTTCCAATATTTGCTCCAGCTGTTCGATTGTATATTTAGCCCAGTAATTAAGTTCTGAAATCGATAGTAGCAAATCCAATCTGACTGATCCTTCATCTTGCACAGGTGGTTTTTCTGGTTTTATCGGCATCCTTTCTTCCTTTGCAAGGAATCGGGATGGATATGGATATGGTCCCAACGAATCCTTTTTGACAGGTAAAGCTGGCGGTTTCCATTTCTTTTCAAACTCTTCCAATTTCTTTAAATAAACAGTCTCTGGATTATTTCCCTTAAAGTTTTTATGCATTTGTAAAGGAGAATATTCGCATTCCCATATTAGGAGCTGTTTCTGTAAGCACCTCCATGGCTCCAGCCGATTTGATTTTTCATTATAATTATGACAGTATAAATTAGGACTTTTTTGATGTTTATAGAATGATTCTGCTTTATGATTTCTTTCTAGTATTTCTTCAGGCAGCAGTGGCATTTTTATTGCCTCTGACAGAACAGGTTTTACTAGTGACTGGCTGCCCATCTTTTTTGACACAAGGTGGATGGTGTTTTCTGGGAGCGCTTTTGGCGAATGCCATCTCTTTGTACTCTGTCCAACAGCTGTCATAAAATCAGAGTTGATTTTCGATAATGCCAAAGTCGTATTCTTTACCGTTATATTCGGCAGCGTTTCTTCCTTTGTTTGCCTGGATTTTGCTGAATTAACAGGAGTCATTTTTATAGTTTTGTACATGGTAATTATATCTTGATTTTGCTTTTTCTTTTTCTTTGATGTTATTACGAATGGTAGTTGAGAAATTAGCATTGGTTTTAGTTTCGAAAGTGAGAGCTGTTCAGTTGGCCAATCATGAAATATCGACTGCGATAAGGGCGGCAGTGTATGCTGCACAGTTTCTAATTCTCCCATGTGTCAATGGGAAAGTGAATGTGACGTGATCAACAACATTTACATTGTAATCAACACATTGTTTACTATCAAAATCACGATCTTTTATTTTTTCAAGAGAGAAGTCAAGAATATCCATACGCTAGCTATATGGGAGGTGTAGCCATCCACATGGACTGCCAAGGCGAATTCCACCCCTTGAGACACGTTGGTATGAATTTCTGTGTTGAATATTGCATCACATGCTGAAGGAATATCAGTGTATGGTAAATTAATCGGATGCCCATTCAGCTTGTATACTTTACCAATCGAGCTTAATTCGCTAGAGTCTAAAATGATTTTGGACAAAGGCACTTCTCCCAAAATATTTTCTTCAAAGCGGCTGATTAAAGCTTTGAGGGATCTGCTGCACAATCTATTCCATCTAGTTACGTTGCCCTTTCTCCATTCTTCAAATTTGGATACTATTGCCTTTTCGAGTTTCCACTCCAAATCTGAACACCATTTCTTTGAGACCTCTTCATAACTTAGCAATGGAGGCTGAATTAACGCATCTATACCTGAATACTTGACAGAGAAGGTCTATGTGATCCGTGTCCAAAGAATGCCCTCCAACAAGTTGCATCGGAAAAGTTGTACTTGACTTTGTCAGGTGAGTAATCTTGTTGAATATTGAGCCAAATCTGAGTCAGTCATAACTTACATTTTCATGATTAAACGCGAGATCGATTTCCATTAGAGGGAATAGTTTGTCGTCAATGTAGAATGACTTGCCGGACATAGGATGGTACAATCTGTACATTGCTTTTTGCTCTTTCAATGGAACATCAATATTATCTTGTTGAACAATCACAGCTGCTGTCTTTCCTTCCAAAATACCATTTCCCAATATTACCCATGCGTTGTAACCCAAATATACTAAATAGTTGCACAATAGAATTGCGTGCTCAATTGCATCTGCTGCCCCAATATTCAGTATTTGATCCGATGTTGCCCACAAATAGCATGTCATTGCAAAAACGGATCTATTTGGCAGAAATGGAATCATTGAAACGAATCGTAAGATTTGTGGAATGGTTGTCATTGATGATGGGGGATTCTGTGGTCTGATGTATTTGCAAATAAATGTAGTCTTTCCGTCCATATCATGAGTTACTGCCAATGCATGCCTTCCCGGATACTTTGCGGTTTCCTGCCAACTAGTGCAATGCTTTAAAAACTTTGGGTCTTCGTCCGTTTGGAACTAGAGTTAGCAATATATACTTTGAATATCAAATTCCTTGGTTGATTCAAAGGTGGATCAAGAGTAATGAACATGTGCAATTGGCTTCTTTGAATCAATTCTACCCTTGGCAGAGATTCTTCAGTGTCTTTAAATTCATATCCTAAAAGTGTACATGGATGAGATACAGGGAAATATCCATCAATCTAGTATAAACACAAAGTTACCCTTGCTCTTTCCCAAATGAAGCAAAACGGAATTTTTACACTACCTATCCAAACACGATCCCTTCTTACATAAGTTGTTCTGTCCCTATCCCTTTTGTCTTCCAGTAAATCCACAGTAATTTCATCAAAAATATTAATATACAGTATTTCAGTTGCTAAATCCGTTTCCATTAACGCCTCTGGACTGAAATCTCCATTTGGTGCCTGAACTTTCAAAAACATTGTTTGGTTCCATAGTGGCTGTTCTCCATCACTTACGTTAGACTTGATTTTATTCTTTTGGAAGGACACTTCGATAAATGGTTTTAGCTTGATATGATTTGCTTCTGGGATTTCTTGCTGCCGGACTGGGAAGTTTAATCCTTGCAAAATTTGTACAGAAATAATACAGTGCTCTACTTTTGATGTTGTTATATTTGATTTTTTGTTCCTGTATGGGTTTAACGGTCTTAGAGGTCGAAATAGAGCAAACAGGTCAAATTCGGCTTCTGGAGCTGGGGCTATTCTCTCCTCTCGCACATAATCGTCAACTGTTTTTGGTTTTTCCAACGAAAGCTTTCTTATCAATTGGAGTTCTCGGATTCTTTTGAGAAAACCTAAATCTGTTGGTGTATCATGAATCTTTTCCAAATTACTTCTGGAACTCCACTTTTTCACTGTTTCTTCTTCCTAAAGTAAGCGACACTTACAGTTAAATCACGTTGTGAATTTGGAATAGTAATGGCCTCAATGATCTGATCAGTAAAGTGAAGGGGAACAGGTTGATCCAGCACAATCTTTCTGTCAAACCTGTCTTTTAATACTTGAAATCGTTTAGCAATATTTGAAGTAATTTGAACCTTGGTCAAAGAAATATTACCCCAACACCAAGGGTTAGCTCATGAAGCCAATTTGGAATATTTTCTCTAAAAAAGCATGGCGAATTGTGTAGAACAGCGCTTTTGGAGTGACCATAGACAGTATCAAACAATTGCTTAATTTGTAATAGGTTTTGATTTCTTGGATCATTCGGATCTACTGCTGTTTTCCCAAGCCATTGAATCATTTTAGGAATGTTTAGCAATCCCACTGGCCCATGAAAGCTCAAAGGATCACCAAGTGGGTGAGTCTTTTTAGGACTAGGTTATAATGGAGTTACATCAAATCTTTTGTGGTTACTTCTCGTTCGTCCGACGCACCCCAGGAAACGTTTGCCGAAAGCAATCCACTGACATTTCCGTGTCTTAAAAATGAATAATTTGCTGGATCTTCGAAAGAATCACCAGCAAATTCAATTTCATTTAATTCTCTATCTAGTGCTGTTGAAAAGTCTGATTTGGCAGGTAAGGGCACATCAACTTTACAGATTGCTTTCGTTCCTAATGTAGACTATTGTGTCAATAATAAGTTACAGTCTCATAAATGTGCACTTGCATTGACCTTGGCACTTCACGTATTTGAATGCAAAAAGCGGTTCCATGGTCGGCATTTTCGGCATCAATCGTATTTTTCATGTCTGCCAAATCACAAACTCCGTTAAACTTGATGAAAAAGTCGTTTTGCAATTGCTTAGGGACAGTTTGTGTGATTGTTTTGTTGTTGAACTTTAGCACAACGTGGACAAAAGTATTCTCTTGCCTTTTCCTACGGAATTGTTCAACCTATTTTTAGTTTAAACTACCTCTGGGCACTCCATATGGATAGTGACTGGTGCCGAATGATCCAATGTAAAATCAAGAATATGGCTATCTTTTGAAGGATGAGATTTTCTTAGTCTCTTCATAATTGAAGATTTTACGGATTTGGAAACTGTTTTCTTTGTAGGCTCTATTCCCAAGCTGGATTTAGAGTGAATAAATCCTATTGAATCATCCTTTCTAATCAGTAAATCAGAGTCTGAATAGTTCTTTTCATCATCTTCGTCAATTCGCTTTAAAGATGAAGATTTCGAAATACCACTAGTGCCAGCTTTCTTTTGATATTCTCTCAGTTCCTGTTGATATTCAATTTCATACAAATCATTGTATTCACTTAGCTCATTTTCTAGCTCAACGTCTATCGAAATCAAATTCTACAGTTACTTTTAATGCACCTTTTTTCTCTTTTTCAATTTGATTGATAGTTTCAAATCATTTGAAGTAAATCCTTGGTGTGCTCGAGCAGCTTTTATATCCTCCCAGCATTTCACGATTTTGTATTCCAAATCTCGATTGATTTTGCATTCAGAATCCTGTATTAAAGAAGTTTACTCTCAGTTTTCGATGGGCAAAGATGTCTTTTAAAAGTTGGATGATTTTATCCTCTTGATTCTTCTCCAGCCTTGATCTCTCGGATTCCATTTTCCCCAGACGAAGAGAAGCTTTCCGCGGGCTAAGATTCTCATCTGATAATGAAGGAGTGTAGCGAAGAGTTTCCAAATGCATGTGTTCTTCAGCTAAAGTTGCTCTAATAGCTTCAATCTTTGCCGTCAAATAATCAATATTGTTATTCTTTTTTCGCTGCTGATATGCATGAACTAATTTCTCTAGTTTTATACACAACTTTGTTTCTTGGAGCATTAATGGATGGTTTTCAAATTCAACGCTTGATAAATTAACAACAAGTATAAGGTTTTCCGAAAGTACTTGGTTAGCATTGGACAATGAAGCTTTTGTAAGTACCGTTTCGCAAAATCCTGGTCCAGATTCGATATTTCCACATAGAGATAAGTCTGGTAAAGCCTTATAGTGTATATAGTTTAATGGATCAGGCAATATGTTTAAAGATACTGGACTGGTGAACCACGAGCAAAAATTAGCGATTATTACCTGTTGTGCTTAGTTATTGCCAATCGTCTTAGAAGTCTATCATAGTTCCATGTACTAATCACAGGTATATCGCCTTCATAAAAGCCTTCATCTCGCTTAGATTTCTGAGTTAGTTTAAATTCACTATTATTTTCACATCCTTGTTCAGTTCTAATGGAGTTGGATAGTAAAACGTGTAAGGGGTAATCTCATTAGCATTAAATTACCTGCTCAGATGTAAAAGTTGAGTTTGGGGACCATTTTTGTAGTTCTGTCATTCCCGTTGGGGAATACAGCTCTTCAATTTCATTGATTTCCTCGAGTTCTTTGTAAAAGAACAAATACCGTCAAGAGTAAATACTACACTGTTTCCTTTCTTTTTCTTTTTCATTAATGCTTTCCTCCTTTTGACTATATCTGGTTCTACCGTTGGCACCAATGGCATTATTTGCACTCCATTGAAGGCATAGTCACAAAGTGTCACCCCTCTTTCCAATAGTTTATTCAATGACTGGATTAGTATGTATTTACTCTACTAGCTACTAGTTTGCGGTTAGAGTTCTTGGTTAATAATTTATACATTTCTCATTAAATTTAGATTTGAACTGGTGGAAGATATATGCGAATCCTTTGGTTAATTCCAAGTACATTTCGTTTCATCTGAAAGGATGGAACCTTTTGAATCGTTGGGTTGACAGTTTTGCTTTGTTCCTTTAGTGGTAAAGGTGTAATGACATCGTCCCCTTCATGAGCTGGAGGTGGGTGGTTTGGAATTTGAGCAGCTGAAGGTATTTTCGCCAGATTATCAATCAAACTTGTTCTTCTATATCTGATTTCTGCCGCTACATCTTTTTCCTGAATTAATACTGTCCTACAATTTCAGTAATTCCACTTGATCCTCTTTCTTTTTGTTCTCTAAGCCGCTGCCTCACTCTATCTATCAGTTGTTGACGCTGTGTATTCATCCTTGAAATGACGCGTTTGTTTGTTGTTGAAAATTCTTTGAGTGTAAAACTATTATAGATCATTTTAAATTCAAACAAGTTGGGTCACTCCCATCCAGAATTTAGAATACATAGTTATATGAATAAGCTATCAGGATTGAAAACAAATATGTCAGACCTTGAGATATTCATAGTATCTGCATTTGAGTTTCGAAATTTCATCAGTGTTCACCTGGTACAACCTGGGTGTATTATTCTTCAGCCCACCAAGTGAACGAAAGATTTTGTGCAATTAGAAAATGAGCCCATGGGCATTAATCAAAATCAAAAATCAATTTGCATGTATAGCAAAATGATATTTGCAATCGTGCGATGGTTTCAGTTGCTCATTCTTTTCATTCGTGGATGAGTTAATTGGTGACGTCATTGTCTGTACAACCATCCACTTCGCCTTCAACTTGGGTGGGATTCAGCCTTGGGAGAAATCCATTTAAAACCCAAAGTCAAAAAAGTTTCATAATTATAATTCATGATATATACTTTACTACTAGCAGGTTTAATATTCTGTATCAAAAACAGCAATCCAGACCCTCTGCTATCAAAGTTTGAATTCGTTGCAAATACTTTTGATGACAGTTTGGGCTATCAGTTCTACTGGAGCGTTCTGAATTTAGGGACACCGAACGAGACTATTCATGGAGCCATGGTATTCAATGGCACTCAATATTCGTTAGACACACCAAACACCTCAATCGAAGGTATTTGGTTTGGAATGGCATATGGACAAAGTATGCTGACTGGGGAATTTTTGGTAGCTTATTGTAAGGAAGGCGCTACAAAACCTACTGTGATTGAAGCCATTAATCCTGGAGGGTATGCCCCACCAATACCCTCCCCAAACAACAAAGTATTCAATTTGGCTACAATGACGCAAGTTTGTGATGTTACTAGAAATGTTGCAATCGTTGAATTTACTAGAATCACCAGTCCAAATGACGGGTTACATCGAAACTTGGATGTAACAAGAATTCCTCAATTGTGGGCATTTAATCTCAATCCTGACCCGGCTGGCAAAAGTAAGTTTGATTGCTAATTCAGATGGATGGATGTACTGGCATGGCATCTATAGAGGGCGGACATTTATCAACTACCTCTCCTCTGATATCAATCTATCCGTGCCTGATGGATTATTTGAAAAAAGAGTTCACGCTATAGCAATGGCATCAATTTGGCTATTCCTTTTCCCAATTTCAATATTCGTTACTCGTTACTTTAAATTCCTCAATCAGTAATATTTTTCTAACCTTAGGTGGATGAAGATTCACGTATTTATTCAAGCTGCTGGTTCATTCATTGGTGTAATGGCTTCCGCTCTATATGTAATCTTTAGCTTGCCTGAAAATATTTCAAATACTTATTATGGAACAATTTTAAGGCCACATTCGTTGACAGGTCTGTTTATAGTTGGATTTACCTACGTTCAAGGTTTCTTTGGTATTGCAAATCGACTTTCCCTGAAAATTGAATCCATCAACATTGACAGAAGTAGATTTTGGTGGGTATCAACGGTACACCACTGGCTTGGAAGATCACTCTTACTTGCCGCGTTTGTTCAAGCAGGACTAGGGCTCAATGTACTCTTTCCTTGGGAGGAAGTGAAGTTTAGGGGACTGTTGGCATGGATTCTGTATTTTATTGACCTGTCTTTCTGGGTGATTATATATGTAGTAGCAGAAATCTACAAACAGTATCGATTGCGGCTACCAGGTTTCAAGTACGAAAAAGTAGGAAACCGCCTAAGGAAACTTGACGGAAGTGCTGAGCCTTTGATACCAAAAGAGCACAACTTAAAGTCTTACACATGGAAAGAAATCGGGGAAGCTTTGCAAAATGGAGATTGGTTAGTGGTCGCTGAAGGAAAGTACGTTATTCGAATTGATAAATGGATCAACAGTCACCCTGGAGGAGCGCTGATTTTAAATTCAGTTGCAGGAACAGATATCACTCAAGACTATTTCAACGAAAGTGGTTTTGACATTGAGTCGTTTATTCCAAAACCAATCCAAAAGTCAAACAAAAAGAAAGCCTATCAACCTATTAGCTCTGAAGTCACAAAGAGAGGCAGTGTCGCCAGTTTGGGCCAAAGACCAGTATTTAAGCATGATTTTGACTTGGATCCAAGCTTGATCACCGAATCTGAATGGAAGCATGTTTTACGCGCTCGTAGAACTCATGTACATTCTAGAATTGCAATTCAAAAACTGTCTCAATTAGTCGTAGGGGAAATTGCAACCAACAAGGATGAAATCAAGTTTGACGTTTTCGAGCCACGAAGATATGCGATAGTTGCTAAAACGCTGGAGTCAAAATCAGAGTCGCCTATATACAGAATCAAGTTTTCCATCCTATATCCGTTTGATATCAGAGCTAATCAACCAAAAATACTGCCTGGCCAAAGTGTGTTGATCAAGTACTTTAAGAATGGAAAGTACCACCAAAATTACTACACTCCAGTCAACTCTGAACTCAATACTTTTGAAATCTTTGTCAAAGCATATGCTGATGGCAATGTATCGAAATTCTTGTGTGATCAAGAGCCGGGTGATAGGCAATTCCAAATCAGCGGGCCTTTTGGCGACCCAGTAGTTGATCCGGCCATGCCTCTTGCGCTTAATAATAACAGAAGTAGCTCCGTCAATACGTTCAATCGATATAGCACTATGGATAACAGAAACTCTCTTTCATTCCATAACATGGTGAATGCAAACTATGACACAATTATATGTATTACGGGTGGTACTGGGTATTCCGTTTCATTGGCACTGATTCATTCTTTACTCTTGCCAACAAATATTCCACTACAGACTTGGCAAAATTATATCCCTGAAAATCGTGATGAACTATTTGTAACAAGCGGTGATTATTTGATGGTATTCACTCACTTTTATGATGGCTGGTGCTTTGGCCTAAACATGACCACTAATCAATCAGGAGTATTCCCACTTGCAGTGACATTCCCACTTCAAGCTACAAAAATAGCTCTTTTGAACACTTGCCGCAAAAAGGAAGAGATATTTGGCCAAGAGATCACCTCTCATGCACTTTTATCTTATCCTATTGAGCTTTCCATTCTGAACACATTTACCAGAAAATCCTATCCACCTTCACTGGAAACCTATGGCGTGTGTGGAAACGGTCGAATAGACAGAAATATCATTGGCGCACTAGTTTCTGATCTCTGGGACTTTAACAGAATCCAAAGGCAAAAGATAGTGGTTGTTGGACCAAACTCAATGCAGGGAACAGTAGTCGATATTCTACTCTCGGTTGGCGTAGACCAAAGAGATATTGTAATTTTTTCAAACGAGATAAAATGAATAAACGATTTTTAATCTTAATTCTATCCCATTGAGAACCCTTTACGGCGCAGTAGATCCCTGACATTTTGGCTACCACAGTTTTTCAAAAAAATAGAATTAGAACCATGATAATTATCAACACATTGGTTGCAGCCGTGGCAGCAGCGAATTCCCTATCGTCAGACCCATTCCTATCGCAATTTGACTTTGGAATTGACAAGTTCACATTGGGTAGAGGCTATCAGTATTATTGGTCAATTAAAGATCCAGATACACCGAATGAAACTCTTCATGGAGCACTGGTCTTTAATGGCACTCAGCATTCATCCGTTTCCCCCAATACCAATATTACTGGAATGTGGTTTGGATTAGGCTTTGGAAAATCAATGTTGACAGCAGAGTTTTTGATTGCCCACTGCACACGAGGCTCTAGTACTCCAAATGTAATGGAGTCAGTCTCAACTGGTGGTTACGAGCCTCCAGTCAACTCTCCTTTTTCCAAAGTATTCATCTTGGATAACATGAAGCAAACATGCGATTTGGATAGGAACATTGCTATCGTTGAATTTAAAAGAGTTACCAACGTTAATGACAACCTGCATAGAGTTTTAGAAATGGAGCAAGTTGCGCAATTGTGGGCTTTCAACACTGATCCAAATCCAGCAGGTAAAAACGGATGGATGTTTTCTCATGGAATCAACAGAGGAAGAACATTTATCAATTACAACACGGCCACCGTTGATTATTCCGTTCCAGATGGTCTTTTTGCCAAGCAAGTTCATGCACTGTCAATGTCAATAATATGGATGTTTTTATTCCCAATGTCATTATTTGTAACGAGATATTTCAGATTTTTGACCGGCTGGATCACAATGCACATGACCATCCAGAGCATTGGTTCATATGTAGGCATGGCTGCATCCGCAATCTACATGATTTTAACCCTGCCTGATAATGGTGTTTCTAATTCAGCGTATGGAACTGTCTTGCGCCCACACTCTATTGTTGGATTGACTGTTGTTGCGTTCACATATGTGCAAGGTAAATACACCTTAAAATAGGTTTCTTGGGCATGGCCCATAGAAGGTCAATGATTGTTGAAAACAAGTTGATTGAATCGAAAAAGATTGCTTGGATAACAGGAGGGCATCGATGGCTAGGAAGGGTGCTTGTAGTTGTTGCTTTCATTCAAGCTGCCCTGGGGTTACAAGTGCTTTATCCGTGGGAAGAACTCAAATTTAGGGGAGTTGGATACTGGGTTACCTACTTTATCAATGCTATATTTTGGCTACTGCTATTTGTTCTAGCAGAACTATATCGCAAATACAGGTTTGAATTGCCAGGCATCAAGTACAAAAAGATTGGAAACAAGTTGCAGAAAATTGAAAACAAAAGAGATCCAGTACTTTCTGTTATCAGTGATAAACCAAAGTTTTACACTTGGAAAGATATTGCTGAAGAAATGGAAAAAGACAATTTGCTGGTTGTCGCAGAAGGAAAATATGTCATTCAAATCAATAGCTGGTTGAACAACCATCCTGGTGGTTCTATCATTCTACGCTCGGTTGCTGGAACTGATATTACTCCTGATTATTTCAACGAGAGTGGATTCGACATTGAGGGCTTCATTCCTCGTACTATAGAACAACTGCCTCGAAAAAGGACTTTTACCCCAACCAAAGAAAGTCAGCAAGAAAAGAGAATTAGTATTGACAAGAGACCAAAATACACTCCAGAACAAGAGCAAGTACCATTGTCGATTAGCAAGTCTGAATGGGATGCTGTATTAAAAGCCAGAAGAACTCATGTGCATTCGAGACTTGCAATCAAGAAATTATCTCTAATGATTGTTGGAGAACTCACAACAAACACAACTGAAACTAGATTTGACAAGTATGAAAATCGAAGATACGCGATTGTCTCAAAAACATTGGAAAATTCTTCTCAGTCTAATCCTATATACAGGATAAAGTTTGCACTCTTGTATCCTTTCGAAAGACGAACACATCAGCCTCAAATCCTGCCTGGTCAATCTGTTTTGATTAGATACTTTTATAATAGGCAATATCATCAGTGTCATTATACTCCAGTCACTAATGATTTGAATGCATTTGAAATTTGTGTGAAATCATATCCAGAAGGAAATGTGTCTCGATTCCTCACTGAACAAGAGCCTGGAAATAGACAATTCCAAATTAGTGGTCCATTTGGAGATCCAATATTCAATCCATACTATTCCATTAAAGACACTGCTAGTGAAACCTCGACTCTTATTAGCGGTTATAGTGGATTCCAAACTAGATTCTCCAATCTCGCTAATTTTGATTCCATATTATGCATCACAGGTGGCTCTGGATTCACAGTCTCTTTAGCATTGATACAATCACTTTTTCTACAAACGAACGTGCCTTTACAGGTATTTAGTTGCTAATATAGGCATGGCAAGGATATATACCAGCTCAGCGGGATGAATTGTTTATTTCAAGAGGAGACTATGTGGTTGTATTCAGCCATATTATTGGAGAAGGTTGGGCATATGGCTTAAACATGAACACAAACAACAAGGGAATGTTCCCTCTCTCAATCACATTCCCACCCACACCTACCAAATTGGCTGTATTAAACACATGCAAAACTCAAAAGGATATTTTTGGTAAAGGTATCGTATCTCATGCTCTACTTTCATACCCAATAGAGTTTTCCATTCTCCACTTACTCACAAAAGAGGATCTCGAGCAATCAGAAACCTTTGGGAATTGTATTGGAGGTAGAATAGATGAAAATATTATAAAGAAGATGCTCAATGATTTATGGGACTACACGAGATCCAAATCCCAAATCGTATTGATCATTGGCCCCAATGAAATGCAAGGAAACGTTACAGACTTGTTATTGAGCAACGGCCTCGAACAAACCGATTTGAAAATCTTTGGCAATAGTCAAAGACTAATTGCTAAAAAGAAGATTGATGGCATTGGGCTGATCAAGGAAGCAATCAATTCAGTTTCCTAATATATCATTTATTTATCAAAAATTGGTTTAATGTATTCATATACGTTCCATCGTTCCGCCAGTGACTTGGCAGCTTTCAAAGGAACCCAAACACCTTGGTATTTATAATATCCTTCTTCGATTCGTTCAAACGGCACTAATGAACAAAGTTTCTTGATTATTTTCTTTCTCTTTTCTTTTGGGACTTTGGCAGCTTGCAATATATTCGAGGCATTCATATAATCATCGGATATTCTCCGCATCACTGGCACGTTCTGCCAATTCAGTTCGTAAACTTTTTGTTTAGAGTATTCTGTTGTATAAACAAATGCGGTGTTTAGTCCTGGGACGTACTTTTTTGGTTTTGGTTCTTGAGGTGTATCTGTGATTGGCTCTTGCTGGTCATTTACAAGCGAATCTGTAGTTGGTTCTGGCTGCTCATCAACTGGCGAAACTGTGCTTGGCACTGGCTGGTCATTTACAGGCTCTTTTTCTTCTATTTTCTTTTCAATTCGTTTGCTCGTTTTTTTGCCCATCAAAAAAAAATATAAAAAATATTTGGTAGATATTTGAGATTTAATTTGAGTTCGGCTTCAGAAAGACCTGAATCTTGAGTATTTTCTTTTGCGGATTTGAAATTGGCATTGATACATCTTTTGGAAAAGGAGACTATGACAAGACTATAGTTTGTACAAAAAGTTCTTTATTTTACATACAAATAGAGTTGTATTTAATGCATTTGTTCATGTGGAGTTTGACACCACGCCGTTTGAACCTCCTACCACAAACTGGACACGGTACAGTGTCATCATTAGCCAGATTTTGCAGCATTAGTTGCCTCTCTCTTTCTCTTTGTATTGCTTCCTGTTTAACTTCTTCAACCCTTTGTCTTTCCCTAATTTCTTCAACCTGTCGCTTCTGTCTGACTTCCTCTTGTTGACACTTTCTCTTTGCTTGTTTATCCGCCTTTTTAGTTCTTGACGTATTAATCGCTCTTTTTCCATCTGTCTTGCCTTCTCTCCACGTTCTTTTTCTTTTCGTCTCATTCCTTCTGCCAGGAATTCTCTTTGCTTGGGTTCCTCTTCAAGCCTTTCTAGTTCTTGTATTCTGTGTGTTGCTTCATCTTGGCGTTTAACCAGTTCACATTGTCTTTCTTTTGCTTCATCTTGGCGTCTTATTCGTATCCTTTTTCTGTGTCTGACAATCGACTGAGATACCTGTAGTGGTACAATTACACACGATAAAAGACATGGGTGAATTTCCAACCATGTAGATCACAATATGTGCAATTGAGAGTAATGGAGGGTGAGAGTGTTCAACCAATTTAAGAAGAGACATGTGTAATTGTAATTTTGGAGGTCAAAACGCGATCAATTTAAAATATGTAACCAACTGAAGTGTGATACATAATCCAAGTGAAATTGCATTTATGTGAATGCATATACAGACACTAGTTACTGATACACGCTTTGAAATTAGTCCTACTTTAAACTCATCAAAAGGTCCTAAATTATTGAGATACTTTATTGAATACCTAATCATTGGACGATAGATATCAAAAGATTCCAGCCTGGCTGTTAAATCAACATTGTGAATAACATGATGATAAACAAAGAGAACCCAAACGACTGTGCTCCAGAAACTATGGCCTTTTCTGGATTAATAATGGTAAACAAGGAGTCGTTATATGCTGCGGTAGTTAGCTGGGGTATCGAATCTGGTTCCAATGAAGGAACAGGGCCACATTCAGTAGTAATTGAAGCCAGTGGTGCTACTGTACTGCACGCAGTTGTCAATGTTGGTATAGGCTCGTAGTTATTTGCAGTGTTTATCATTGGACTTGCTTTTGTCACTACTGGCGCAACGATTGTACTAGATGGTGGGCTGTTGGTATTCACTGTCAAATATAATCTCTCTTCAAGTGTTGTTGTGGGTTGAAGTGTATCTGCCGTGTGAGCGTTGCCATAAGCATTTGTCGTATGTGAAAGTGATACATCCACAACATTACTTTCCAGTGAACGACCAAGCACAAGCGGAATGAGAAGCATTGCCCTCCATTGTCATGCGCTTATTTATACTAGCCAGACCCAAACCCATTGTTCAACATGAAACTTTATTTTAGAAAATCAATCCAAGTATGATCAATACGACTAATGAGATTGATATTTCACTTGCGCTGGATAAAACAGAGTCTCCAAATAAAGTGGAATTCATGGTTGGTTGGGTATTTGTTGTTACTTGGGGTACATCTTGCGAATCTGGCTGAATATCTGCATAAGCCGCTCCTATATGAATCGTAGGAATTGGATCGCTAATAGTATCTATATTTTGAGCTATGACTGTTGTAGGTAATTGAGCAATGACAGTGGAGAGACTTTTTACCGAGCTTAAAGGCACATCAACCACTGGTAAAACTGCTACGGTTGGTATATTGTTGATGGCTGTAGGCGAGTCTGTTGTGGTAGTAGTCGTAATGGTGGTGCTAGCAAAAGTACCAGACGAAACTGGTTCATTGGATAAAGAGAGGCTAGTAACAGCACTGGAATCCGTATTGGAAAAAGTTACAGCAGCGCATATTCCAATCAATTGTAAAATCATTTGGCAAGTTAGTTTGGAACAATGCCAACAATGGAAAATGACAGCAAGAATTAGCAGTAATTACAAGCTAAAAAAATACGTATGATTAAGAATATATTATAAATATGATTGATATAGTTTGGAATAAATGTCATGGTTTGCTGGTACCAACGAAGCGAATGACAAATCAAAGGAATTTATGGATTCGCATTCCTCTGGTTCCTGGACTATTTTCGATTTAAAATTGAAATCAACATTCGGAATCCGTATCGTATCCAATACTAGATCTCTACCAACTTGTATTTCGCAGTCTGGTATTCCTTCTTCATGGTTAGACAGAGTATCGTCGCTGTTCGTATCCTGCAACTCTTTGAAATTCTCTACATTTGATTGCTTAGCAATTTGACTGGCATTGAGGTATTTATCAGGCTTTAAAGAAAACTGCGAGACTGGTTCGTTTCCTTTTTCCTTTATTCCAGACTGATCAGGAGCACCTATATCGTTTGGATTCTTTTTGGTAAACTGCAAATTAAGCCTAAAGCTCTTTCCTTCATGTGCCATTTGGTGCAGGACAAAGTGGTTCAAAGTAAAGGAAGTAAAACCGCATCTGACGCACTTTAATTCATCTTGCGGCTCTTGACTCTGTAATTTTATCCTCTTTCTCGATATATCATCTATTTGGCAATTTCTGTTTTTCATTACTTCTAAAAAGAAAGGAAAAAGTGACAGCCAATAGAAGACTGGGCGGAACTTGGAGACAATAGGCCAGCGCTGGGCAGAGAGAGTTACCCTGCTGGCATTAGATCAAAGGATCGATTGTCATTCTTTCCCTCGGCCAATCTGAACAATGTTTAGAAACACAATGACATAATCAGTTATAAACCCCGCCAAGAGCAAAATTGTTAATGCTCTCTATCCTGATTATTGCTTCTACCATTTATGCTCGGATGTTTATCACTTCACAGTGGTTGCAGGGGAAATGCAACAACGGTCCTCCAAATGTAATGTACCACCACTCAATAACAAACGAGGCAGCCACTGCGGCAGTGAATGAAACTTGGCCAGTTGGATACTCTTTCCAAGCTCGGAATTACAAATACTACAGCTTGCGGTGCTTTGGGACGCTAAAAGCAGTTTTGTCGGAACAGTGTTGCGCTTATCCTCTAATTCAGAAAGGATATCCGCAATATTTGACTCAAGCGGGCAATTATAGTAGTGTGATGACTGTATACGCCCCTAATGATAGTCCATTATCTGCTGTACCAGCTCTATCCTCGGACGTCCAGTACTGCTCATTAACCGCTACCACATCAACCTCCCTAAAAGGCTACGCTGATATATACTATTTAGCGGATAGTAACTGCACGCCTGCCGAAAACATCATCTGTAATGCTAATGGCACTTTGAATATATATCCTTCCCCAGGTTGTACTGGAACACCTTCTGTTTATGATCTGACTTCAGGACCAGTGCCAATTACCACTTCTAATTTGCAAGCTGTTACTGCCAATTTCTTGGGGATTCCCTCTGGCACTGGTAAAGCAAAAGTATCTTACAGCGTCATGATAGCCACAAATCCCTTTATTCCTGATTTCACATTTTGGTCGGATTACATGACAATGTTTATGCCATTAGTTTCAGTCTTATGTTTAGCGTATTCGATATATTTCCATGGGGTCAAGTTGTGGAAACAACGTAAATCGTACTTGCTGATCAATTTCTTGACTCAGATCATCTTCCTGTTCTTTGTCATTGTAGCGTTCTTGGCAAATATGGGCTATTATTCAAAGTTGGTTGATGGGCTTCACTACACTAGTTTGATGGTTGGTACTATTCTATCAATGATCCTTTCTTTCAAAATTATATATTCTGTAAACCAAGCTCATTGGGCAATTGAATATGGTACCTACTTTCTAGTAGTTGCAGTGAACATTTGCTTATCTTGGAACCAATACACTAGATTTATGGTTGTTGTGCCTGGCGTCAACTTTAATCAACAACTCGTCGCGGCAATTACTGCTACAAATTTGGCATGGTACCTGCTGTACTATTTTATCGATTGCATCCCACCATTGGTCATCATCTACAAGTTAGTAGTAACTTCTCCTGAATATCAAAAAGTAACAGACATCTTCAAGATTGTTTGGGCTATTGATCCATGGTTTGTGCTAAACTTTATCTGTCAAATTGTCATGGTTGGATTCTTTATTTTGGAAGATCGGATTAAAAACTCTACCGAATGGTTGAGAGATGATCGGGTATGGTTAGGATTTCTCAGTGCTGACTCTTTGGCATTCGCTGTTCATGCTGCTTTGACAGCCGCGCTATTTGAACGCATGACGGATATTATCAAAAAGAACAAGATCTTTACCTATGGCACCCAAGGCAAATCAACCGTTAGGAGCAAACTTGGAACCACCTCAATAGGTGCAAAGTCTGAACTAGCAAAGACTAATTTTGCCAAAGAATAGCGTGGTATATTGAAAATAAAAAACTAGAACGACTTGCCTTTTTACAACTCTGTTGAAGTAATCTCGTTGAAAATAATCTCATTGTCGTATTTGTTTTATTTACTCTGGATATTTACATTATGATTAATAGAAAGAAACAATGCAACTAGCTATAAATACAGCTGAAAATAAGATAGATCAATATGCTTTATTTGCTCATTAGTCTGTGCGATGCTCGAATGTTCCTCACGTCCCAGTGGTGGAGTGGCAAATGCAACAATGGTCCACCGAACGTAATGTACTACCACTCGATTTCCAATGAAGGAATAAAAACTCCACCAACAAATGAAACTTGGCCAGTTGGATACAAGTTTCAAGCGAATAACGGAAAGTACTACAGTCTACGGTGTTTTGGGACTTTGAAAGCTGTCCTTTCACAAGAATGTTGTGCTTACCCCTTAGTTCAGAATGGGGCTCCTCAGTTCATAACACAAGCTGGGAATTATCGCAGTATGTCTACTGTCTTGGTACAAGATAGTCCATTGGTCGCCAGTCCGTATTTAGGAACAGATGCACAATACTGCTCCCTTGGTGCAACTACTTCAAATTCACTAAAAGGCTACACTAGCGCATACTACCTGGCAGATGGAAACTGTACCCCAGCAGAAAACGTAATTTGCTTTCCAAATGCCACTTTAAACATATACTCGTCGCCAGGATGCAATGGCACTGCACAAACATTTGATTTATCCTCACCAACAACGCTTACTACTTCAACTTTGAACACTGTTACTGGGCAATTCATTGGAGTACCTGCCGGAACTGGAAGCTCTAAAATTTCGTACACAATCATGATTTCTACCAATCAGTTTATTCCAGATTTTACTTTTTGGGGAGATTACATGACTATATTCATGCCGCTTGTAGCTCTAGTATGCGTTCTATTCACGTTATATGTCCATGGAATCAAATTGTTGAAACAGCGAAAGCTATACCTGATTGTAAACTTTATCACCCAAGTGATTTTCCTATTTTTCATTCTGGTAGCATTCTTTGCTAGTATGGGATACTATTCAAAGTTGATTGACGGGCTGCACTATACGAGTATGATGATTGCCACGATTTTATCGGTTTGCCAGTCATTCAAGATTGTATTTTCAGTTCAAAAGGTTCATATTGGCATTGAATATGGAACATATTTCTTGGTTGCTGCCGTCAATGTATGTTTATGCTGGAATCAGTACACAAGGTTCTTTGTTGTTGTGCCAGGTGTAACATTTAACCAGCAGTTAGTCGCAACAATCTCTGCTACAAATTTGACATGGAACTTGCTCTACTACATCATTGATTGTGTACCACCAATATTCATCATTTACAGACTGATCAAAGGCTCACCAGATTACAACCAATTCACAGACATTTTCAAAATACTGTGGGCGGTGGACAAGTACTTTTTAATCAACTTTATCTGTCAATTCGTCATGTTTGGTTTCTACATTCTTCAAGACCGCATTAAAGCAAGTACAGAGTGGCTACGTGATGATAGAGTATGGCTAGGATTTCTGAATGCTGAATCGCTGGCTTTTGGAGTTCACGCTTCATTGACTGCGCTTCTCTTTGAACGAATGAGTGACATCATTAAAAAGAACAAACTGTTTAGTTATCAGTCGAAAACTAGAGTAGGAACGTCTGGATTTGAAACAAAGTCCGAAGTGAAATAAAGAGCAATTTATTTTAGCAAATAATCTACCACGTTGCCTATTATAACCGTAGAGTGGTTGTTTATACCAGAGTCTTTCACTTTTTGTGCGATATCTTTGAGGGAGCCTCTAATCACTTGTTGATCTGGCCAACTTGCTCTGTATATAACGGCCACTGGAATGTCTGCGGGATAGTCATGGTATTTCATCAAATTCGATTGCAATTTATCTAATACTCCAATTGACATTAGTAGGACAAGTGTTCTACTGCTAGAATACTTTGGGACGCCAGACCAGGTACCGTCTTCTTTCTGACCAGTAGCTACCACAAAAGAGTCGGCAACACCTCTTTGAGTAACTGGTATTCCTGCCAGCCCTGGGGCAGAAATACAACTCGAGATACCAGGAACCAATTCTACTTTATAGCCAAGTTGCTTTACAAGGTTCCATTCTTCACCTCCTCTTCCAAAAACAAATGGATCACCACCCTTGATCCTTAGCACATCCTGACCCTGTTGCAAATGCTCCACTATCCAATTATTTATTTCATTCTGAGCCATATTTGCTTTACCACACACTTTTCTAGTGAATAATAATCTAGATTTCGACGGTATATTTTCAAATATTTCTTTACAGACCAATCTATCAGAAATAATTACAGGGCAAGTCTGCAACAGCTTTTGAGCACGAATAGTCAGTAAATCGGGCGACCCAGGACCAGCTCCAACCAAGTATAGAGTGCCACTCTTTTCATTGGTTCCATTCAACGTAGTTTCAGAAACCAGGGACTCGCATTCAGAAATTGAACTTGAATCTTGTGAATCAGAGTCGCTTTCAACAATTTCCATCCCCAATATTTCAAATGCGAATTCAATGTCAGAGATAATTGGATCATTCAATACCGTTATCCAGATCCTAGAGTGCTTGCAGTATTTCACAATTTCATTACTGTTTCCAACCAATATTATCCAGTGATAATTACGACATTCTTCCGGTTCAATCTCTCTATTAATGAAACCCACTTCTCCAGTGACGATGAATGATTCCAAATGTTTGGACAGAGACTTTGATGATGCAACAGTAATGTTTGCATTGGATGGCAGCAGCTTCTTGATAATCCCAGCATCGTTTTGTTGCTGATAATCATTTCCTATTACCACTAGAATCTGCTTATTTTCTAACCGGATATTGAACATTAATTTTCAAAATTATTTTTTGATTTTTAAACTAATCGCAAAGTCATGTGACCTCGTTCATCTCTCAACTGATAACAGGCACAAGACTGATAACACACAACATGGACATCATTAATAAATGGTTTTACATTTCTGACAAGACCAGTCTTTATATAGCAGCTATTCTTTTATTATTCATATTTTTTTAACCATTTGTCTCCATGTTGCGTGCTGGAGTTGAAAAATGGTGCAAGGCTTGCTTACGTATGATAAAGGTGGTGAACGATACCAAAAGTCCAGAGATAACGCAATACGTTGATAAGCGATAGCGATATTACTTTTATGCCAGAGAAAATGAAAGGTGAGCGACTTTGTGATTACCAAAGCAACCCGATTGTGCTTGCTAACCGAATATCAACCGCTAAAGAATTTAATTTTGATTCGCATAGCATTCCGAAAGCCCATATTGTATTCCGTCTTTACTTGGTATTTTCGACCACTAAAAACCAATTGAATTAAACCCGATATTTAACCGGATATACCCGAGAATTATAAATTACCACACAATATTACCTCGACAATGACAAAACAAGATTTAACAGCAGATTTAAAGACTATCAACTCAAAGATTTTAGCTGCAGATAGTGCTCCGTTACCAGCCGTCACTTTGGCTGATGGAACCAAAGTACAAACAGGAACAGTTGCCACTATGCTTGTGAATATTGCAAAGTACAATTCTGGAGATCAAACGGTGGCAAATGAACTATCTGCCTCTGTTCCAACACTAATTAAAGTGGGATTGTTTGACTTGTTTCCTCCTGACGAATGGATATCTGGGAATAATCCCGGTAGATCATTAGTTGGCAAAGAAGCCAAAAAGTACTTGAAATAATATTTCTGCCATGTACACTTATTTTTCCCTTTGTAAAATGTGAACAGGTTCAGCCTTTGAAAAGTTGAATAAAGAGGAATTTCACTTTCAGTGTGCGGTCTTTAAATATCACGAAGCAAGTCGTTGAATCCTGCACTTTGAATTTAATTGTTGGCTCTTGTAATTAATTAGCTTGTGTGTAGGTCCCGTAGGCCGTAAAAGTGAGACAGTTTCATCCCTCCAAGCATTAAAAAAATTGTAGCGCGGCTCCAACTAAACCCGTAGTACTGTAGGAATTTTAAAACCTAACGGAATAGTTTAATTACTCTTTATATCGTATCATTGCATCGTCGTATCAGTTAGAAAATATTTTACAAATCTTTAATTGATAAAAGCAATAATCTTGAGCCTGAGCCTAAAGCAGGCTCACCTTTGGATGAGGCAATAGGGGCGTCCAGACATGAACGTTCAGGTGCCTCATACAATTGATATAAATACAGCCTTATAGCTAGTGAACAAATCAAAACCTAGAAATAAAAATGAAATTCATTGTACTCGCTTCCGTCGCTATCGCTGCTCCTGCTTATGGTGCTTATGGTCAACAAGCTCCAGTTGCTATCCCTACCCCAACCAACACCAACTGCGCTGAAGAAATGGCAGCTTACTCTTCATCAGTTGCAGCTTATGCTGCTCAGACCCAAGCTCCAGTTGGAGCCGCATATGGTGTTCAAACCACAGACTCTCCGGTCATTGCTACTCCTTCTGCTTATGGAGGTTATGGAGCTCACACTACTGATTTACCAGTTGTTGCTACCACTACTCCTTGCGAAAAGGACCTACCAGTTGTAGCCACTACAACTGCTTATGATGAATGTGAAGAAGATGCTCCTGAGGTTACCACTGCTCCAGTATACGGAACTCCAGCTGCTGTTGCTTCCTACCCAACTGCTACTGCAGATCTTCCTGTTGCTGCAACTACCTCTGCTCCTTATGGTGCTAACGTAATCAGCAGTGCACAAACTGCTGGTTTTTCAGTTTTGGCTGCTGCTGCCTTCTTGCTTGTATTGTAAACGTAATCTGATTTGAAATCTGTAAAAACTGTTTATAATAACATTTAATAAATTCTCAATTCATATAGTTGTGCTTTACTTGATTCCACCTTATTGACTTTGACTTTACTCTAGTGGTTGATATTACCTTTAGTTCAACTACAGGAACTCTAGAGTTATTCTCGGAATCCAATTAAGCTGAAACTTTAGTTAATTTAAACTTTCTGTACTTTAATTAATATTCAACTTTTCACTAAACTTAAGTTGGAGAAAATATTAAACTCCAAAAGTTGCACTTCTAATCCAGTTAAAGTTCCCATATTAGAGTGTATTTTATCTGCAACATTTAGCCACCAACTAATACCATTTTTCACCAAAAGTGAGCCTCATTGACTTTTGTGGATTCAAACCGCGGTTACCAAATGGCAAACAAATTACTTGGTTGGGCAAGCTGTATATTGGATATCAATCAATTGAGCTACAAGATATACCAATTCCCTCTACGCGAATAATTATTCTTACTGAATGGCTCCACATATTAAAAACAGTTGCTCGAGTCCCGAAACGCAAAAAAAGTGATGGCTTCTACATAAAACAAACTGACTGACTCCACGCTCAGTGAACTTTCGAAGGCGCATCAAACGCCCCGGACATGGCAACCAATTAACATTGACGCCTCCCTGTCAGAAGAAAAATTATAAATACGAGAGGTTTTTGAAAGTAATTATCAACAAATAGAAATAAAAATGCAATTCTTCATCATCGCCTCTGCTGTAATCGCTGCTCCAGCTTACAATGCTTACGTAAAGGATCTTCCAGTTGCTACCACTGCTGCTCCATACAACAACGACCTCCCAAAAGCTGCTCCAACCGACGCTTACAACCACGACCTTCCAAAAGTTGCTCCAGCCCCAGCCTACAACCACGACCTTCCAAAGGCAGCTCCAACCCACGCATACGGACAAGACCTTCCAGTTGTTGCTCCTACTCCAGCCTACAACCACGACCTCCCAAAAGCTGCTCCAACCCACGCTTATGGACAAGACCTTCCAGTAGCTGCACCAACCCATGCTTACAACCAAGACCTTCCAGTTGCTGCCCCAGCTACCACTCCATGCGCTGAAGATGCTCCAAAGGCTGCCCCAACCCCAGCTTACAACCAAGATCTTCCAGTTGCTGTGCCAACCACCACTGGATGCGATGAAGACCTTCCAGTTGCTGCAACTACCCCAGCTGCTGATGTTTACGGAACTGCTACTGCTGACCTTCCAGTTGCTGCTACCACTGCTGCTTCTGGATACAATGCCCCAATTGTTTCTGGTGCTCAATCTACTGTATTCTCCTTGGCTGCTATCGCTGTTGCCTTCTTGGCTCTCTAAATCCACCTATTATTAAATGTGTAAATATCCCAAGCACATAATAAATTAACATTCACTTTAACTTGTATTTATTAATCTGATTGAACAACTGCAAATTCTGTTTGGTTGTCACAATCCTTTTCACATACAAAGACCAATATTGTTCCAAAATCCAACCCATTATCGATAAAGTCTTGGACTTGATCAATCTTTTGTATGATAGTCAACACGTATGGCATTATTTGGAATTCAAACACCCTCTTGGCACCACACGGACAATCTGGAATATTCTCCAAGTGTTTGTAATACAATGGCTTTCCTTTGTACTCGTATCGCATAACTTGAGTAGGATTGAACTGTATAGTCTTTGTAAACTTTTTAAAGAGCTTCATCGAAAGGTCTGCTGGTTCGTAATCCTCCTTCCATTCGCCTTCTTCCACTTTACCGTTCAATATCTGCTCATCTTGCGGATTGTTTTTTAAATATTCTTCAAGTAGTTTCTGTTCATATGTATATGATTCTTTTGCTTTTGTTTCGTTTTCAAAATAGAGTTCAAAGCAAGGAAACTTCGAATCCGTTTCAAATAAATCGAGTTCAATCGTCTTGTAACTAGTTTGATTCATGGTAATTTCCTTGCTCTGGTTCGTTATATCTGGCGTATCGTCTTCAGAATCTGACCAACTCTCTACCTTGAACAACGGCTCAGCTTTGGTTACTTTAACTTGCTCAACAATTGTAATTTTCAAATTGATTCTGAATGATATCACACTACTATGAAATACAAAATACTATCTGCAAGGATTATTGGGACATATGAATACTAAAACTGTCCTGTCCATGGAATAAATTTGAGTGAGCAAAAAACATATCTTGGAGCAATGCGGGCATGCTGGATTCTTTATACCATATGGTTCTCCTCCAATTTTATCCACATCTTCGTTTGTTGACGAACCTACAAATCCAACTTGCATAAAAAATAAAAAAAAATCGCAGGACTGTCGTTTTACATGCTAGAGTGAAATTTAGCTTGGCCAAAGTCACTTGACTCTTAGTTTATTCAAAATATTTCTTGCGCTCTCAATTTAACTTTTTTTTTGCTCATATTTTTTTTTCTTTTTCAGTATGGGAAACAGAAGTAGACAGGCAAAGAACAAGCAGAGAGACCCACTTCCATTGTCTGATGAGCTATTCAACAAGCTCAAGAGAAAAAAGAATCCAGAATTGGAGCAGCCAAATAAAATCCAAAGAGTTGAAACGAATGGAAAGCAAACTCAAAAGAATGGAAAGGGAAAAAAGAAGCCTGAACCAGAATCAGAGGAATCTGAACAATTTGAAGAGGTGGATGACTTTGAAGATGAGGATGACTTTGAAGGTGCGGATGAATTCGAAGGAGAAGACGAATTTGAACAATTGGAAGAAGATGAAGAACCGACTTTGGATGATGACGAGCCAGTTATTGAAGAGGACGAAGAAGATATACCTTCAGATATTGAAGTAGAAGACTCCAATGCCGATTCTGATGAAGATATGGAAGTCAAACAAATGTTTGACGACTCTGACGATGAAGGACCTACTGAATTTGAAAAGCAAGCTGAATTGGAAGATGAAAAAGATTTGGAAGATGAAGAATTGGCCAATCAAGAAATGCTCGACAATATCGAACAAAGAGAAAAGTTGATTCTTCCTGAACCTAAGGGTGAAGGCGAAGAAGACGAAGCAGAAGATATTACTGTCGTTCATGCTAGAATCAGTGAAATTATCCGTACTCTTAGTAATTTCAATGATTTAAGAGATCCTGACAGGTAAAATTTAATTTAATGTAGATCCCGTTCAGAATATGTTGACCAATTACTTAAAGATATTGCACTTTACTATGGATATAATTTGTTCTTGGTTGAAATGCTATTCCACTTGTTCCCTCTTTCTGAAGTCGTGGAATTCTTTGAAGCGAACGAAGTTCCAAGACCAGTTGTTATCAGAGCAAACACTCTCAAAACAAGAAGAAGGGATTTGGCACAAGCGTTGATTAACAGAGGTGTGAATTTGGAACCTATTGGTAAATGGTCCAAAGTCGGGATTCAAATATTTGATTCTCCTGTACCTATTGGTGCCACTCCAGAATATCTTGCTGGCCACTATATGCTTCAAGCAGCAGCTTCATTCTTGCCAGTCATGGCACTTGCACCTCAAGAACATGAACGAGTCCTGGATATGTGTGCAGCACCAGGTGGTAAAACCACTTATATTGCGTCTTTAATGAAAAATACTGGATGTGTATTTGCAAATGATATCAGCAAAGATAGAATGAAGGCGCTAATTGGTAACGTTCACCGTCTAGGGATAAGAAATACAGTTGTTTGCAACTATGACGGGAGAGAATTCCCAGAAATTATCGGTGGGTTTGACCGTATATTGCTAGATGCTCCATGTTCTGGTACTGGGGTCATTTCCAAGGATGCAAGTGTAAAGTTGAACAAGAGCAAGGAAGATTTCCAATTTTTGACCCACGTTCAAAAAGAATTAATTCTGGCTGCTATTGATTCGATAGATGCAAATTCAAAAACTGGCGGTTACTTGGTTTACTCTACCTGTTCCATTACTGTAGAAGAGAACGAACAAGTTATTCAATATGCCCTTCAAAAACGTCCAAACGTTAAACTAGTACCTACTGGTTTAGAATTCGGAAAGGATGGATTCACCAACTTCCGTGGACAAAGATTCCACCAAAACATGAACTTGACAAAGAGATACTATCCTCATACTCATAACATGGACGGTTTCTTTGTTGCCAAACTTCAAAAAACCAGCAACACTTTCAAAGCCAAAGAAAAAGAAGATAAACCTACTGTTGAAAAGGTAGAAAAGCCAGTCACATTTAACGAAGACGAAGATGAAAAGATTATGCAAGGTAATTATCATTTAATGTAGAATTGACTGTAGAAAAGAAGAAAAAGAAGCCTGTTTTGCCAAAGCCAGGCCCAGAAGTTGAAAAGAAGGCTTTGAACAGAAGTGAAAAGAAGGAAATGAAGAAGGCAGCATTGCAGAGATTAAAGGAAAAGAAAATCATTGAATAAATTAATAGTACGTTCACGAATTTTAAGACTCTATCAGTTTCATTCAACTAACATCTTGAACAAGGATACTACGATTTAAAAAGAGATAATAACTTAATTTATTAATAGTGCTAGTAACAAAATAGTGTACAGGTATGGTAGATCTATAAAGGCATTTGATTGAAAAGGATTGGAACCGATAATTTGAAACGCTTGACCAACAGTCTGGACAGAAGCAGGGGTAGTAGTGGTTGTAGTAGAGTTGCTTGAAGTGGTGTTTGACTGAATGTTTGATGCAAGGTTAGATCCAGAAGTTGAACCACCTGAAGAATTACTATTGGATGCACCATTTGAATTGGTACTGGAAGTGGTACTTGAGGAGGTGCTAGAACTAGAGCTAACTGCCCCAACATTTAATCCAATGGGTGCTTGATTGGCAGATGGAAGCTGTGCAGGTGCTAATATATTTCTTTCACCAACATTACATTCAGGATCATCAGCATAGCAGATTTTTCCACACTTGCTTGGATCTACGATTCTCCATCTGCAAGTTTCTGGATCAAGAGAATTCTTTCCTGGGAATGCAGCAGCAAATGATGATTGAGCAACATCCAGTCCTTCCGCTCCCTTTTGATCAACTACTAGAACATAAACAGAAGGTCCAGATCCATCAGCAGCAGAGAATTCCAGACACTGGTTGCAAGAGGATGCTGATATTCCGTGCATAGCAGTGATACGAGCGACATTCAAGACAGAGTATCTTATTCCACACCAGCCAGGATTGTTGTCCAAAGCCTTTCCAAATCTATTGTAATCACCTTCATAATCATGGAAGGTGCAAAGGCCAGTGCTCCATTGAGCTGCAATTGTTTGGACCAACAAGAATAACATGTGCGGATCATTTTGTACTCGAACCTTTTATACTTTTGCAGATTTTTAAGGAATTAAGGAGAGGGTCTTTCTTATTTTT
The DNA here is from genome assembly GCA_027604245.1 of Boothiomyces sp. JEL0838. Lineage (NCBI taxonomy): Eukaryota > Fungi > Chytridiomycota > Chytridiomycetes > Rhizophydiales > Terramycetaceae > Boothiomyces > Boothiomyces sp. JEL0838. The sequence continues at coordinate 53,514 of JADIIY010000063.1, forward strand.
AAGACTTCCTTTTTTGGAAAATATTTTAGAACTATTGGATCAAGCTATGACTGAGAGATCCGCATTAAGTTTCACATGAAAGGGATCGCTTAAAGTGGATACCCACTATTATTCCGCTTTGACAGGATGATGGAGATCTGCTGAAACATCAAACATTGGTAATTGTGGACTGGGAGTAAGAACTTTGCCAGTACTATAATACATTGCTTGGTGCATGAATTATTCTTTTCGTATTTTTTGCATTCCAGTAATCTATTTCTATTTGGACTATTATGGTTTTGGATTGGTTTAAAAATTCAGCCAATCGCATTGCAGCTAAGCCATATCTCCTTAACTTTGGAAATCTTTCCAAAATTTAAAATGCAAACCAACTTTCTGCCAAAGTAATTATCTCTTGTCAGCACAATTCAATGGGAATGCCGTTCAATTTTCCATTGATTGGTGCTGATAAAAGTTAACTATCATTACTGGGTTTAAAAAGGCAGATCCGAGGTTATTACAATTGCAAAGTTCGGAATTTACTGCAAAAGAGATTTCATGGATATATCTACTGTCTTTCTCTACCTCAAGTTGAATGACACATGACAATTTGGTAATAAGAACTTGAAATTTTCAAATTTTGTGGAATCAGAAGGAATAAGGGGATAGAATTTGGTTGCTATGTGATATAGAAACAATAAAATCAACTAGAGAATTCAACCTAGAATGGCTATAAAATACAATTACTGATCTTAAAACAAATATAGTAAAGTTGGGTGAAATATTATTAGAATTCCCAGTCTTTATCCGATTCCATCGCCCACTTGAACTTTTCACGTAAACTTCGGTTAAATATTTTATCCAAAGGTACATTGTACTTGTTACACCAAGCCGCTGAAATCCTTGGATCTATATAATTGATCTTGGAAGTTCCTAGTGCTGTTTGCTTGTTTTCATCCTGTATAAGGAATCAATTACCTTGTCTACCATTTGCATTTTTTGTGCTTGTATACGGTCAGTTAATGTTTGTAGTTTCTTTTCCAACTTGTCCATTGTTGGAATAGTTTGTTTCTTTTTTTGTTCTGGAAGGGATTTCAATAGCTCTTCACCATTTTCTTTTCGCTTTTCATTTTCTTTGATCAATAGCTTTTCCAGCCGTTCTTTTTCCTTTTCTTCCAGTGCAATTTCATGTCGTTTGATAAACTCGTCATCTAAATCTGATTCAGGTTCGAGTAATTCGGGTCGTTTTTTCTTTAGCGAAGGTTCCAGTTCCAACATTTGCTGTTTAACTTCTTGTCGCTGGTATTTCACAGCCAGTATCTACAATAAATTAGTACTAACCTTGTCTGTCAGTCTAGACATTTGGGTACCATGTGATTTAGGGACTGCCCTTTGGTGGTTACATAAAACAGCAACTTGTCTATTTGCTCTATTGTATGCCAAGACTTTTTCCGCAATGGTACCGTCAGCAGGTGTTTTACAAAGTTCTTCCTGGAAAGTATAGGATGCGTTAAAAGTACGGAATACCTTGGCTGTAAGCCCAGGCATTAACTGATTTAAATGCTTATTTAATAAAGTGGTCTAGATTAAAAATAGGTACATTGATACGGTCGAATAAATCGTCTCCGACAGTTTTCGGTTCCTTTTTGAAAATTTTCAAGTTCTTGTAAACCTGATCAATAACTTCTACAGTATTGACATAACGGATAGAATCTTTACCCAAAAAGTCAAATACTACTTTGTTTGGCGGCTCCAAAGTAATATGCTCGTATCTCAAAGAGCAACAACCGACAGTATCCGCTTCATCTTCCCCCTTTTCATTACCAGCTCTTAAAGCTAGTTTGTCAATAAAGTACAAGCAGGTAGCCAACTGACGCACTTGCATTACTTTATCTTTAAGATTTTCTTCATAAGATTTGCGGATGTGATCAATGTGTTTCTGGTTAAGAATAAAATACTTTTAATTCTCTAGCTTTTTCAAATTTCTTCATGTCTGACTGACCTTTGAGAGAAGAAGTAGCAGCCAAGAAAATGTACTTTGTGCTTTCATTTACATTTTCTTTCCACATTGCTAACCAAGTGACAGTATTATCATGGGAAACAGTACCCCAGCTGTGTCCCTTTGGTGGATCAGGTATTTTGGCATCAGCCCCAATATTAATAGTAACTTGTTCTGGTTGTACGCGTAATTTTAAGCAGCCAGTTTTTGGATGTTCACCTACTATTAATACAAATTACCTCTGCCTCTGAATAAACCAGGAGGTTCAATCCTATAGTTTCCTACTTTTTCTTTTCGTCCATCCATGGTACACCATCCATAGATTTCATCGATCGCTTCTTTTTCTTCTTTTAATTTCTTTTTCTCTTCTTTACTCATTTGCTTCTTTTCCTCCTTTACTTTGTTCAAGTAGTCAAATATTGGGGTAAAGTCGCACTTTGAGAATTCTTTGATTGGACAGTTGGGAATCTTTTCCTGTTTGATTGTTTTGAGGAAATCAGCGAAAAAGTTCTTTTGGAATACTGGGTTGTTGCCGTTATCTGTGCCTAACAAAGCTGCGTAGAAACTGGCGACTTCTTCTGCTGCTGGTGTCAATTCAACAGGTTTGCCTTGGTTAATAACTATGCACCTAACATTAGCATTATTAACCTATAATTAATTATTATTACCATCATAAAGCATCTTTACACCATGCGGTTCATAAGGTGGAGGGAACAAAGGGCCTTGGTGCTGCAAAGTCGTCCATTTGATTCCGTTATCCTCCTTCTCTTCCAACCACCATTTACGTTCTTCTTCTTCTTCATCGTCATCTTCCTTCTCTGGCGAATCTTCCTTTTCTTCCTTTTCCTCCTTTTCCTTCTTTTTGATTTTCTCCTTCTTTTCTACCTTGATCTTCTTTGCTTTTGGTTTTGCTTGCTGGTTACTCTCTGACTTGACAATCTGAGTAAGATAAAAATCACCTTTTCCTGCTTCTCTTTCTCTAGTTAATAAATAAATTACTTTGACTGCGTTAAGCTGGATTAAGAGCACTTACCATTGGCTCGTCATCTGAAGAATCTTCCACAGTGCGCTTTGCCATTTTTCTGATTGAAAAAAATTCAAAGTAATTTCCCACCGTGTTCAACCTTTTCTAATAAATGAAAGCAATAGAAATCAAGTAATCATTTCAATAGATATAAAACGCAAGATTATTTTTTCAATGTGTTCACGGATACCACGATGATGTAATGCATAAAAACAACCCATCAAAAGATCCATGATTAGATTGATCATATAATGAATAGAAATGACTAGCTTGCATTAATATCAATACAATAGGTCTCGGACTGTCCGTGCTTTCAAGTGGCAACCACCTGATTTTACTTTTTTGAAAAATTACAAACCACCTATAGCAACTAATACTGATGGTCATTGGTCGATTTGCCGTATTCTGGGACTATGAATCCTGTAAACCACCCTCAGACAAATCAGTGTTGCTAGCTATCGAAGCGATACAAGAGAAATTGAAAGGTCAGGAAATCGCAAAATTCACCATATTCACTTCAAAAGAAATAGCTCGCCATCCTAGCGTTGTAATTGATATGAACAAGCGAGAGCATATCGAACGGAATATGATTATCGAGATGTTTGGCTGCTGCTTGGACCACAAGAAAGGCAAACTTACTCTAATGCTAATTACCAATAAAGATTTCTCTAGCACGATATCCGCTCTCGCTAGCCGCAACTTCAAGACTGTAGTATATTCCCCTTATTCTGACGAGCAAAGGAAACAAAAAGAAAAACTAAATTGGCACGATTGGAACAGCTTATTCAAGCCAGACCTAGATCCTAGATTTAACTCAAAGAAATCTAAAATACACCAATATGCTTTGTTAATAGAAATCCTCAAAGAACTTCGAGTTAAAGGAAGCAACCAACCGTTACGAAGCTATGTAGGCTTGGAAATCAGTACTAGAAACAGCCAAGCCTACGCCAAAGCTGGTGCAGATGGCTTTAAAATGTATGCTGAACAAGCAGAGAAACTTGGCTTGGTACAACTCGGTGGTACTGGTGGCACTGCTTGGATTGAGCTGATCGATAAGAATATCAAGCTTCCTAAAGAAAAGCGAAAGAAATACACTATTGATTCTCCTTTTGAAGCCATTGTATCTGTTGTTAAATCATTTCAAGCAAAAGGAGTCTCTCAACCACTCAGGAGCCAAGTCGGAATGGCACTAACTAGTAAAAATCCTCAAATTTATCAGCAGCTGGGATTTGATAACTTTAAAACATACGCTGAACAAGCCGAAAAGCATGGCTATATCTTTTTGGGTGGAAGTGGTGGTACTGCTTGGGTTAGTCTTGCCTCATCGGAAGGTAGTGTACACAGTGATAGACCAAAGACTCAAGTAGAGATCTTTAAAAAGAATAACTTGAAGCGGTATACTTCATTGCCTGATATTGACAAGGATAAAAATGACTCTGAATGGAATGGAAAGCAAATAGCAGAAGCTAGCGAATGGGATCCTAATAGTAAATTCTACCCATCTCCTGAATGGAAAAGCAAAAGACAATCTTCCGAAAGCATTGAGCTTTGGGACAAGAGGGTTGAACTTGAAATCTGGGAACATCGAAAGCAAGTAACTGAACCTAAAGAATTGTGGGAATCTAAAAAATCTGAAGAAAGATGGGACAAACGTACTATGGATGAAATTTTGAAAAAAGACTACACGCCCCTCATAACTTCAACTTGGTCCTCATTTCAATCACCAACCATGGAGCGACAAACCTCTCAAACTATTTGGACCGAACCATGGACGCTTAATCAAGTGTCGCCAAAAACCAATTCCTTTTCATTTGAACGCGACGAAGAAGAACCTTATATCATTCCATCATATGGCATGTTTGATGAACGAAATAATCCTATAGTCCCTATTCAAGATTATTAAAGAAATAAATAGATTCTTCGCATTTTATTAAAACAACGGCTCATCGTTTTGCTTACGCAACAAGTCCAGCAACCCATCAGGCAGCTTTGGCTTTCCATTTTCAACCAAGTACCTGAATGGCAATTCAACAGTTTGCTTCTTTCCAAGCGGTATTTCAGGAAAATCAACAAACTCCAAGTCACTCAATTTGATTCCGTGTTCAAGTACTCTTTGCGATACCAGTACTGCTGTATCAGTAGTCATTTGTTTTGGGCCCAAGTGTCTAGTTGCGAAGCCCATATTTCTCAATATCCTATATTAAAATCAAGTACTTTGTTCTATCTTGTGGTGGGTCATCACCTAGAATACCGCCAAACAACAAATAGTCATAGTTTTCAGCGTCTTCTGGTGATAATTCATGTGGCGATGCTGGATCCAGTAATAGCACTCTTTGCTGAACTTCTTTAGGCCATTCAGAAACTGAATCCGTTGATGCCTGAGCTCCTTTTAGACTTTCGGGCATGTTGTTTTTTAAATTAGGGTCAAGGTGAGATAAATGCAGTTTGACATGCTTCAACATGTTTTTGTATTCCAGCTCTGGCCATCCTGTTATTTCAGGCTCCATGTGTTCGATAACATAGGTGAATTGCTTCATTGCAGAAAAAAAAGAAAAAATAAAGCGGAAAAATATCTCTGCATTCTAGAGTGTTTCTATCAATCGATCGAGTATCCTTCTCTTGCGCTTGTTTTTAATTTTTCCTCTTGTTTGTATTTTTGGAATCTGAAATGTTGAAATTACGACCTAGACAGAAGCAAGAAACCAGTGTGGAAAAACTAGGGATTACGAATGACTTGAAGATACAGCCAGGGATAGGCGACTACAACCATATCATTATTGAAAAGGATAGTGTAAAAGAAAAGATTCAGATACCGTCCTTTGAACAAGTAAAACCCCAAGAAACGTTGGAGATTGAAGAGGATGAGCAGGCGGTACTGCAGAGACACAAGCGGCTTGAAATGATTGAAAAAAGAATAAAATCTAGAGATCAGGAATTGATCATGCACAAGCTGTACGTAGAAAGAGGCAACAAACCACAAGAATATTACAGCACACTAGAACTAAAAGGAGACGACATTGCAGTATACATTCCCCAGCCAATGAAATATAAACCAAGGAAAATTAAAAAAAGACTAAAGCTAAAGGGAATATTTACTAAACGAGTCAAGCCAATCTACAAGTTGCCTAAATTGATTTTAAAGTTTGAAGGTAAAAAGCGGCCGCTGGAGTCGCGAAATGACAATTCTGAAAAAAAGCGGAGATCCAATCGTTCTTTTATTGCGTTTGGGGTGCCTGTTCCTAGGATAACCAAATTTGATTTTGATGATAGTCCTGAATTATATGAGATAATAAAAAAGTATATTTAACTATTCATATTAGTTTCCATTGAAAAATAGATCTTTACACCTAGAGTTACTTGTTATCTTTTATTGCTCTTTTCAAGTGTAGTATTTCACAATTGTTAATTTGCTTTTCCTCTGGTTATTGAAAATTTCGCAAGAGTGGGTAAAAATGGTGATTCATCATTACTCACATCTGAAAAGAGAGAATCATGGCACTCATACTGATTCTGTTGGCTTTATTTTGGTCCGATATCTGTGAGGCGCGAATACACATTTAATAATAGAAAATAATTGCAGCCACCTTTATTGAGTGCCGCCTTGTTCTTTTTTTAATATTGAAAACTAATTGAATGTTGAGGTTGGCTCATTAGCACAACCTAATTCAACCTATTTATACATTTCAATCGTGTAAGCGCTCTTGTTAGGCTTGAATGTAAAGTCTATCCGTTCAGAGAATTATTTTGATTGAGGGGACCGGTTTTACTATTTTTATCCTATGCGCAAAGCACTAATGAGGCTGTGTTTTGTTGGTAAATTTACATTTCTACTCTAGAGTAAATTCGAGGGAGGAGAACGGTTCATTGAATCAAGAGTTATATTATATTTGCGTTTTGGTTTCCTTTCGTGGTTCACAAACAATTACCTTTATTTTTTCGAAATAATTTTAAGCCAATCAAAATAGAGGGGTCATGTGGTTCATTTTCTATACCCGCATCAGCATTCCGTGAATCTTTCCAGAAATTTATCGTGCGGTCGCTTTATTATATTATTGATGGATTATCGGATATTCATTAGACAGGAACCTAAAATAGCACGGAGCTGTGAAAACAAGGAACATGAATTAATTGACAGTTGCATGTAAGTTGAATCCTTAATACAGTGACCCGATGTTGATATTGGAAATCAGATTCAACAAGGAGCTATCAGAAGAGCAGGTATTGCAAATATTTGATGATTAGATGAATAGCAAACAGTTCGTATGTAATATAAACCTGCTTTCGATAGAGAATAAGCACTGCGATACCCTAATTGAAGATCCTCAAGTTACAGGACAAACAAATCCGATATATACAGAGAATTTTATTGGAGAAAAATGTATTTACCCAGAGTTATTGAAAGATCCGGTGGATGGAAAAGCAAAATTATTTTTTGTGTTCAATTGCTTAGGAATAAGGGAGAAGGGGTTTTACAGATTCAGATGCCAAATAATTGATATGGAAACGTAAACAAATTGTTTAATGCCAGGTCTGACATATCTGTGGTCAAAACGACTTCGTTCAGAGTGTTTTCTGTGAGGTCTTTTAAGAAAAACAAGCTAAAGTCTTATCTCCAGCAGTCTTTTGAACGTCAGGGTATTCTCAACAAGAATGGCAAGCAGTTTATGAAGCAGCTAGAAGAGGAAAACACATTGGCATTAATAGGGTATACAAATTAGTTCTTAATAATAAATTAATTAATATTACTTTTAATACCAGTTTTCAAATTCTTGTTTACAGAGCGGCGGAAGTCAGACTCCACCTCAGATCACATTCGCGAATATGGAAGTGTAAAATTACCACAGTAAAAAATTTCCTACGGTTTAGAGATATTTTAACTCGAAAAAGGTGCTTCCTATCGCTAATCACCGTTTCTGATTGACTTGGCAATGTTAGAAAACCACAATATTTTGCTAGTTTGTGGTAGATTTTTTCAAAATGGGAGTGCAGTTTTTAACAAGTGAGCCGTAACTTGATTCCTTTCCTCAAATATAGACACAAACCATAATACTTGATTCAAACGATTGATTCAGTGCAATTGCAAAGCTGTTTTTAGAATTTTAAATCTGCCAGAGTATTCACTGGACTGTGAATTTTGAGGAGATTTAAAAGCACGATTTTTACCATAGAATTAAAAGATCAATTATTCATATAGTATTTGGGACGTTTTAATAGTAATTGCAACCAGTTCTGTGTATTCAGCCTTTCCTGTCAACTTACTAATCACCGAAAATCAACAAGAATTAATCCATACTAACTGTTTTGGTCCTATAATTGCTGGAAATTTAAGATCTAGAAAGGCATTGGTTGTAACCTATTGAATTACTTTTTTGTTTTTCTGAAAGAGAAAAAATTGAAAGAGGGGGACGCTAGGCCGAATATACAATGAGGCTAAATAGCTGACACAGCTAAATTATCCAGATTCTAATACATTTTGTCGATGAATTGCTGTCGTGGTAAGTTTCTGCAGTGTACTCTAGTTGCAGCTTTCCAGAGTAAAAAATAAATCATCAAGAAGCGGTTTGTGGACTCATGGATTACTGGCTCTTGAAAAAGTAACCTTCTAATTATAGCCAGACTTGAGGATAGTTTTGATTCATAATTGCGTGACGGACGTGAATATGGTGCAATTAGTCTCTTATACCAACAAGCAATTTCATGAATATCGTGTAAAGCAATATACTGATACTGCTAATCCTATGGTATTAAAAGTAATATTCTTGTCCAAATATGTTGTTTCAGCAATGAAAATTTTCAAAGTTTTTTCATAGATACTTTGGTCGTATAGCTGGTTTACTTTCGAAATGACTGTAGGTGATGCTTAGAACACAAAGTTCCATCTTATACTGGAAATGCGATACGTTTTAGAAGGACCTTCAACTCTATTGCCGCAATTTTTCATTTTCGCTCGTGGTGATTGGCCAAGCATTCAAAGATATTAGACAAGTAACGGTTGCAAGTATCGAGCTTCAACATCGCTATAAGCAACGGTTCGACTCTGTAGCTTTCAATTGCTGCGGATAACTACATTAGGAACATATTCAATCAACAATGCTATTTGAATCACCAGCAATTACGAAAAAGTGTAGCAATAGAGATCAATAGTATTTCCTATCCTAAGAGAGGGAATTCAATACACTTAAATACCAAATGCAGTAAGAAACTACAATGGTCGAAATACCTTTAATCAATTGTACAGTCCAGTATTGTAATTAGTCGATCGTTAAAGTGTATCACTAGAGTCTATGATATTCTCTACTCAGTATAGCGATTTAGAGATATAGTCAACAGCCCAAATGGTGCAAATTTTGGGAAATTGGCGATTGCGAATTAAACTATGGAGTCTTGCAAATGCTACAGAGCCTGGGAATCAAGTTTGGACGAACAGGTAATGTTAGCTTCAAAACCCTAGTTTTTAGAAAAGGTTCAAGCTGGAGCATCTTACAACTTCCCTTCAACGTGATTGAATCCAACCCTAGATGAGTAATAGTGACTATTACAGCATAGTCCCGATTTTGTTTTGGGGCATTGTTCCAGAAAAGTTGTTCCACATTAAAAGTGAAGTGATATGGATTATAGTAACTTTCGCTTTTTGCAGTGGTCTCTTGCTAATCAAGATGTGTTGATACGGTTTCAATCTCAAAGAATTGCAAGGAGGTGATTGATTACCAAAAACAGTCGATTGATCTAACTGTAATTCCTTATCACTTTTGTATAAAGTAGACCAAAATTATGCTGGATTAGGTGGAAGATTTGCTCACAGGAATGGAATATAATACAAGAAATCACCCCAACAATGTCACATTAGCTCCAGTCAATTATACCAAATGGAGCCAGAGATCTATTGAACAATTATCGTAATCACTTTGGGTTGTAATGGTGAAGGTTGATTTTCCGCACTGCTCCACTGGCGGCCGCCCATGGTTCACAAAGTTAATCTCACCTCAAATTTGTGATCACGCAATAGCTTGAAAGAACCAGCGTTTCAAATAGAATGTCAATCAAGTGTAATACAATCTGCAAGTCTTGGATCGAAATCGTACTCGATATGAAAATGAAATTCCCAAATTTGGGTGTGTGGTACAAATCGCTGAATATTTTGAAAATCGCTCTTCCTCAACCGCAAAAGACTCTAATCTCTCATTTTATGTCTTTGCAAGCATATAACGTGGCAGATCTATGGCTTGTGCGGATCTATTGATTTTTATCCGTAGTAAGGCGCTATGGATCAAGTATTTTCGTACAAGGAAGTTCTGGTTATCAATATTTTACCACTCATTCACTGATTTCGAGGAATTACATATATTAATATGCTAACTGAATAGATTGGGTAGTGATCTGGTAAGTATGTAGCGATATTCACGAAATATTGGCATTTGGATCCGTACAATTGAAATTTCAAAAATCTACAGAAACTTGGAAACAAAGATGAATGCCTTCTAGATGTTGTCGATTAATTTGGTAATTATACTAATGGTTGATCTATCTTTGTTTTAGTGGATTCAATTAGCACTACTCAAAATTGAACAATCGCTACAAGGAAAAGTTGCAATTCAACAATAACCCAAAGATTGTTATCCAATAAGTGAGGAAATACAATTCTTGATGAAAATTGACTATTTGAATCAGAATTATACTCTTGCAATGTTTGGTGATTCTGGAGCAGAGTAGAAAAGGGCTAAAGCGCAGTTGTGTTCGAATATCATTAGTTTAAACTATGCGAGAGTATCTGCCTGCTCTACTTGGCTTGGTTAACTCTTTCTTTCCTCACATTCCCTGGCTTGAGTGTTTCTCAAAATTCAACTTGGGAAGCGTCTCCATGTGTTTATATCGTTATTTTAGAACCTTCCTATTTAATCATTAGATTTAATGGTCAATCCTTTCGCATACATCTGATACTCGAATAAATTTTTTTCAGGGCTTTGCCAAAAAAAACTTTCCAAAAATTTTTGAAAGAATGAAATACAAAATATTCATTAGACAGGAACCAAAAAGCGGACGTAGCTGTGAAAACAAGTACTGGAATCTGATAGATAGCTGTCTGTAATTATAATATAATATAGTGACCCAATGCTGATATTGGAAATTAGATTTGATGAAGAACAAACTGAAACACAGGTTTATAGTAAATCTAATATCTAGCTGAGATATAAGCAATTTGTATGTAGTATAAATCTACTTTCAATAGAGAATAACCTGTGCGATACCCTAATAGAAGACACAGAAATAACAGGAGTGGAAATCCCAACATATACCGATAACTTTATTGGGGAGAAGTGTATTCCACCAGAGTTACTAAAAGATCCGGAGGATGGAAAAATGAAATTATTTTTTGTGTTCAATTGCCTAGGAATAAGGGAAAAGGGATTTTACAGATTTAGGTGTCAAGTTATCGATCTAGAAACGTAAACAAATTTGTTAATGCCAGGTCTGACGTATCTGTGGTCAAAACGACTTCATTCAGAGTGTTCTCTGTGCGGTCTTTTAAAAAAAACAAAACAAAAAGTTATCTCCAGCAGTCTTTTGAACGCCAGGGTATTCTCAATAAGAATAGCAAGCAGTTTATGAGGCAGCTGGGAGCAGTAAATAGTTATGAAGTCGAGCAAATGCTCAGTTGTTTGGGCAAATAGGTTTCCTAGCGCTTGATAGAATAGTAGTTGATAATAATATTAATTTTAATGATCCTTGTGAATACTTTCCTTGATTCGAATGAATCCATATTCACGATAATACAAATACCCATAGAGCACAAATAAACACATAACTAAAATTTGGGCTTGCCCTTCCTTTTATAGTAGCAATTTCGTCTATGATGAAGGCGGAAAAAATTCCGGAAACGCAAAAGGTATAATTCAGAGTCTGTTGTTCCACAAGAGTGAGTTGAGTAATTTTGAAACAACAAAAAGGAGGTGATCACAGGAAAGCCATTTAAAATTTCCTTTTCTGAACACTTGAAACCAAAAGATTCAAACTTAGGAGAGGGAGGCTTGAATTAGTAGAGTGAGCACAATAATATGACTAACCATGTTTCATTTGTATAAGTTTTTAATTTTTTAATTTTTAAATGTTGTGGGATGCTAGAGTTAATTGATTCAAAATTACTCATCCTTTGTTCACATTCCCATTGTTCCTGGACTATTAGTAATTGATTTCAGGAAATGAAACAGCCACTTGTCAATGTAGGCTTTGGGATATAATGTTTAAATGATGTTGTAAGGTTAAGCAAACGCCCAGGCATAGCAAGCACTTTTTCATATTCAGTCCAGCTCCCGAAATTAATAACATAATCACTCCTTACGATTTACTGTCAAAAAGGACAACTAGAGAGCTAGCCTTTTTATCACATTTTTTCCTTTTCCATTCTGGTGAAAACTTTCCAAAATTTTTGAAACCAGCTGTGTCAATTCAGTTCTATGAATTACAAAATATTTATCAGACAAGAACCTAAAACTGGCAGGAGCTGCGAGAACAAATTCAGCGAACTGATTGACAGTTGCATGTATATGAATCTAATATAGTGACCCAATGCTCATTTTGGAAATTAGGTACTATAATGAGAAAAACGAAAAAGAGGTTCTCGCACTCTAAAAGTAGTTGATTCCTGAGCAATTTATTTGCAATATATCCCTTCTCTCAGTTGAAAACAAAAGCTGTAACATGATCATAGAAGACCCCAAAGTGACAGCAACTGATCATTTAATATTCACAGATAATTTAATTGGAGAAAAATCTATACCCTCGGTTTTATTAAACGATCCGTTAGATGGAAAGCCCAAACTATTTTTTGTTTTTAATTGTTTAGGAATAAGAGAAAAGGGTTATTACCGATTCGAATGCCATATAGTAGATATGAAAACGTATAAATTTAGCACTAATGTTAGGCTGGATACAACCAAACTAAGAACTGCCTCATTTCGAGTGTTTTCTGTTCGGTCGTTCAAAAAGAACAAGATCAAGTCGCAGCTTCAGATATCGTTTGAACGTCAAGGAATACTAAATAAGAATAGTAGGTCATTTATGAAACAGCTAAATATCAATAGTACTTCTATGTAGACGGCACGATAGACACCAACAGAGCAAAGTTTTTGAAAAAAAGTAATTAAAAGAGAAAAATATTCAATTTAGTTTAACATTCCCTTGTATGGAGAATAGTCGACTTCTCGCAAAGTACTTCAAGTAGCTCAAGTAATTTTATATTATGATCATGAATCAATCACTAGGGACTATCTCTGTAATAAGCTGGAGTATTTTATTTTCCAAAAACAACTGCCTTTTAATCACTATTAATTTAAAAATTAGTGTGCGGTTAATGTGTTTCAATTTAGAAATTAATCAATTCTTTGGTTTAAAGTGGCGGATCATTTTTATCGTTTAGAGTAAACAATTTTGGAGGATAGGGACGAATTCTACATATAACTCGGATAACATTTATACAATCCAAGAAAATCTTTCTTTGATATTCAACCTGGAAATACAACAGCGGATTTATAATATGTTTTTTATACGCCACACGGTTTAGTTCGATCGTATTCTGTACCCTACATTTATTTTCGAAAATTAATTGTAATTAAATTAATTTATCAAAATAAACTATTTCCATTTGCACAGCATATAATTCACGATGTCAGGATTTAATATCAAAAGTGAAGAAAAACTCTGACAAATAGAGGCAATACAGCGTGGTGGTTAATCCATGAGGGAATAATTTGCTGCTACCAACTCAAATTCAAAGTTTGGAAAGGTTAGTACAAGAAAATATAGGGTTATTACGAGATAAAACTCTAAAGTAAGAAATGTGTTGTCTCTGGATTTTTAGTTGTGTCAGTCGCAAAAACAAATTTTTAAAGTATTAACGATGATTAATCTAGTCTGCAAACAATAATTCATTGTATTTGTGAAGATTATAACACTTTTTTATGATTGAAAATAGTCTGATTTGCAAGGAGAAAACAGATTGACACTAATTTAAAAATATTGCTCAATATTAACTTTCCAAATTTTTGTTTTAAAAATCGCTGCAACGTATACAAATTCATATTGTGTTAAAACAAACACTTCTTTTTTGGTTGGGTAAAGAAACTTTATCAGGAAATACACTTTTAATTTGACAGTTTTTAAATGGTTTGTACATCAAGTTATATTAAATACTGCTTTCAGTTTCGTCCTCTGGCGATACTGGTAATGGGATTCTTCTTGCTCGCTCAATTTCATCAACAATTTTAATAGAGTCTAATTAATTAATATTTTACCTTTTAATAGCCCTTCAGATACTTGTCCAGAAGATGTTTTTTCTGAACTTTCAGTCTCACCATCCCTTTCAATCTTTACCTCTTGTTTTCTTGGTATAATTTGCCCTTCACTGTACAATCCAGTAATAATCTCACCTTCAGAAAATGTAGGAAGACTGGTTATTGTAAACGACATACTAGTAGAATTATCGCTAATTATTTGGGATACGCTTGGTGTTTTACTAGAATCGCTAGAGTCTGACTGATTGAGAGATTCAATAATGAAGGATATACTTGGATCAATTATTGATTTTGATTTTTCCAATTCTATTAGCGACTCTTCCAGTCTTGATATACGTTCCGATAACTGCTGCGCTTCTTGGAACCCATGGAATTGTATTTGTTCAGGGGAAGGTACTGGTTGGAGTTTGGCAGTTTTTAATTGTTCAGCAGATTCTTTATATCTTTCTTCTCTAACTTCTATTATGGCTTCAAGAAGATGGATATTTATCTCTTGCTCTAATATTTCATCTAAAGTGTGGATTAATATACTATCTGGTATTTGCAGAGGAGGTTCAGGTAAAGGATATGCACTGGAGAGAGAAACACTCTCGCTTGTACCTATATCACTTGTTTGTATTGCAATTTCCTTTGGTGGTTCCACAACACAAACTTGATTCATTTCTTTGATTACTGAAGAGATAATGTCCAACGAGTATTCGTCAAATGTATTTTCCATTAAATGTGAAGGTTCATCTTCATTTACGATTGGTTCGTATTCAGATAACTCGAACGATTTCTGGGTAAATGGCGTAGAAACAGTATTGAAAGACTCGTTCAAATAATCTTCAACATTACCCACTTTAGTTTCCAAGTTAGGTTCAGGACTTTTAATTGCAGGTTGTTCCATCTGAATAGGTTCATCAGATTCCTTAACTAGTGGTGAAGGCTCTGCAAGGATCTCTTTTTCGACTACCTTACCTATTTCATTTAATTTTTCGAGACCAACTTGCTTCTCTTCTGTTACAGTTTGAATTTCTTTAACATCGACCACAGGTTCCTTGATGATATTTTCGCTTTCTACAGGTGGTTTCACAGTAACCAATGGGACATGATCAGTTTGTTTAATAACTTTAAGCAGCACTTCACTTTTAATCCACTCTGCTAGGCGATCTTCAAGTGATTTTTCAATAACCGGAATTCTAATTGGTTCCATGATGGGTTCTATTCTTTCTTCTGTTACAGGCTTTCGTAGTTCAAATATTGGTGGTGGAGAGTAGTCATGTTGAATAGAAGCATCCTTTGTAGGAGATTGAAATTGCACACTTTTAGTTTGATGAAATAGTGGTGAAATCTGAGTTGATTCTGTTTTAGATGGAGGTTTTGGTTCTGGTAATGTACTGGTCGCCTCCTCTTTTGTTGTTTTTGAGGGAATTGAAACAAGTGGTTCACTAACAGTGCTAGGTTTCGTTTCTGGTTCAGGCAATGTTTTGATTTCTTTAAATTCAATAGGACTGGTAGCTATATTTCTAGTTTCTATAACTTCAGGCTTTTTCGCAGCAGCATTGGATTTCAAGAATTCTAGTGATTTTGGTCGGATTGTTGTTTTCCTCAAGAATATTGGATCTTTGGATAAAAGAATTGTATTTGAATTCATTGGCTGTGTTAAAGGAAATTGGGTTAACACAGGTTTTTTGGGAGAGGGTAACTTGCTAAGTGGCTCTTTTATGATCGGTGCCCGAACCCTAACTGATGCACTTGCAGTTTTGGTAGGTGAGACACCAACTCTTTGTTCCATTTTCTTTATATTTGTCTCTTTCTTTACAGAGCTCCACTTTGGAATCTTTGTTTCCTTTTTCTTTTTTGGAATGTTTTCAATCAGCTCGTCAATCTTTTTCAATTCCATATTGATTTGCTCAGAATGAATCACGTCCTGGATAATATTGTAGTCAAATGAATCCAATTTCTTTTCATTTTCTTTTTGAACAAGAGATATCAACAATTCCACTTTATCTTTGATTTCATCCAATTCTTTCTTTTCTAAATTGTTTGGTTGGTCGGCTTGGATCCCTTTTTCTGTAGATTCTATTAGTATTTTTTCAAAAATATTTTGCGGTTTTACTTTTGGAGTTTGTTCTATATCCTGCTTTGCACCCACAGAGTAAATATCCTCTGGATTAAGCGTAGTATTCTGGACCATTGGTTTAGATCTATGTTCAACAACAACTGGCCGCTGAATAGGAATACTAGTTAGCGAATTATTGAGTTTCTAAATTAGCAAAAATTACAATCATCTGTTGATAACTACTCATTTGATGCATAGTTTGGCGTTTCTGTAGTTCGTTGATATTATCCAGCTGAATGATATTCTGGTACTGGAGTGATTGCGACTGTTCCTTCAACAAGTGCGAGTGCTGCTTTATTATTCGCGATTGCAGCTTGTGAAGCGACTCTGTAATTCTAGTAATCTCTAATAACTGGTTTATATTTGTACTTTCTATCCGATCGTATTCTTTGGGAGGAATATTCTCCTTGTCGCGCTTGTTAGGTTTGTCTCTTCCATCTCCAACTATCTTGGTTCTCTGCTTTGTTCGTTCAAGAAGCACCGCAGCGTTATTAAGGGATATTTCCAAGTCCTTTACAAAATCTACAGACATTTTTTAGATTGTTAAACTTTTTTCAAGCAAAATTTCAAGCTTTCACTATCGATCATGCGAGGTTATTTCAAATATCTTGATTATAAATGCAAATATAACAGTTCGGTTTGGTGTCATCGTTCAAGCCGATTTTGAATT
Organism: Boothiomyces sp. JEL0838; assembly: GCA_027604245.1. NCBI lineage: Eukaryota > Fungi > Chytridiomycota > Chytridiomycetes > Rhizophydiales > Terramycetaceae > Boothiomyces > Boothiomyces sp. JEL0838. The sequence goes on from JADIIY010000063.1 coordinate 70,578, forward strand.
AGCTACACTGGGATTACATAATCACTGTTTATTATATACAAGTGTTTCCTTGTAAAGATAAATCCGTCGTTCAATTGAGAGTCTTTTTTGGAGGTGGAAACATTTCCTCCAGCTTGTAAGCCATAAAAGTTCCTCCGAGAGCAAAGCAAAATAATCCAATCGATAAATATAATCTAGTCCTTGGGTTTTGAGATTGATATGTGTTTCTTATATTACTAACGTTGAATTTCTCTGGTTGCATTTGGCAAGATTAAAAAACTTTTTTTCAAATAAACTTTAGTGACAACTATTCAACTGATTGGAAAATATCTCTTGGGTAGGAAGGCTATCTACAAGGGTAAACTGGCCAATACATGGCTGGCCAATGTCCCCTATGCCAGGACTGGACCATCCATTGTTATCTGGATCAGTAATTCCCTCAGCAACTTCTTTGGAAGCCCACATTGCAATGCTGTTGAAATCAGTCAAACCATGGTTACATGCATTGCAGTTTAGATACGGGACAACAATGTAATACAAGACTCCAGGTGGGGTTGGGATGACAACATTCGAGTGGTAAGAGCAATAGTCAATACATGAGCTTCTCCCATGGACTGTTATATTGATACCTGGGGACCCGTGAACAACATAGAGAGTATTGACAGATGGTTTAATTACATTACTATTTACCATATCTACAAGGTATTGCCCTATTTGCGAATCATCAATGGTGGAAGAAGGATAAATAATGTATTGCGGTGTCCACGCCTTTCCTGTAATAATTTTATCAGACGGAATGGAATATTCTTGGACTTTGGCGATAAAACTAGAATTCAAGAGTGATTGATAGTATGGCGTGATGGAGCTTTTGAATGGAAATGTACCTAGTTTAGTATAATTTACCTTTGTTCTTTCCCAATAGAACCGGGACAACCTGGACTGAATGGAGAATTGCTCCACCATAGTATTGAAATACGAGTGAATCAACTACAGTAATCAACAACCAAAGCATAACCACCCATTTTTTTTAATATTTTTATATTCAAGTCCTTGCGCGTTTAATACCAGATATATTAAATTTCAAGTGTACCACTTGATGGACAATGCAACTCTGGCACTTTCAACAATAGAGATCAAGTTATCTTTTCTGGGGATATAACCTTTAGGTAGCCGTTCATTTCCCAGAAATTCAACCACATCACTGACATTTACTTTTTTATCATCGCCAAATACAGTGAATAGTGTGCTAGCTTCTACTAGACCGGCAAATTCCTGTTTAAGAGTAAATGAAAACTCCTTGTCGTATTTCTTGCAGTCAATTTTACGTTGTCTGAGAAACTGTCCTACGTCTTTTACAGTCAACTCGGTCTTGCCTTGAACTAGTTGATTGAGCAAAGTTTGATTGATAATCCAATTGGGACCCAGTCCAGTATCATCATGCACTAGGGAAACATCATGTTCAATCGCGTTATGTTTTCTTAACGATGCAAGATCTAGTGTGCCATCGCTATTCAACAAATCACCAAGGTTATTAATTAGAGTGTCAGCTAGTGATGGCGAGAATCCATAAACAGTCGTCAAGCTATTTTTCAACACTTGCAAATCTATGGATTTACCAGAGCTTGGAATATACCCTTCGTTTGCAAGTGTATTCATTGCCGGACAAGGTGATCTTTCATTTTCAACTATTGGATGTTGGATTGCAATACAAAAAGATATGAGCAGTGCAAATTTCATGAGATTTTCCGAGTTGCAAATTAAGCTAAGGGTTGCCACACAGCTAAATCTTTATAAAGATAACGAATATCAGATATATTATCCAAATAGCGAGTACCATTTCAGCTTCAATCCAACCATCGCTGTTTCAAAAACAGAAACTAATCTGTCGCCTGTTTTTGGAACAAACCCATCAGGAAGCTTTTCTTTGCCCAAAAATTCCATCAAGAAATCCACTCGAGCAGACTTGTCATTTCCAAACACTGTCATCAGAGTACTGGCTTCAGCTAGCCCAGTAATCTGATTCTTTAGCCCATAACTATAAAATTTATCATTCTTTTGGCATTCAACCTGCCTATTTTTCATGTACCTTCCCAAATCTTCAATGGAGAGCTCAGTCTTGTTTCCAAGCAGAGTTTTAACAAGAGTTTGGTTAGTAATATAGTTTGGGGCCAATCCCGTATCATCATGAACTAGCGAGGCGTCATGTTCGATTGCATTGTGTTTTTGCAAGGCAGACAAGTCAAACGTGCCATCTGGATTCTTGAAATTATCCAACGCTTTTACTAATTTCTTTGCTGCAGTTGGAGCAAATCCGTACACCTGAGTAATTGCTTCTTCAAGTATTGGTAAATCTATTGTTTTACCAGAGTGGGCAATGTAACCGTGGTTGGCCAATGTGTTTAATGCCGGGCAAGGAGATCGGACATCTGATGGAACTGGGGCTTTAAACTTGTTGCACATTCCATTGTGTAGCGGATGTTGTACTGCCAAGACAGCGGTGATCAGCAATTCAAATTTCATGCGCTTTTGGATTTCTGTCGGTATTTAATGCGCTAGTGGCATTGTTCCGAGAGGCATTGTTCCGGAATGGATTGTTCCAAAAGTTAATTAAATGTGTATTTATTAAGTGTTCATTAACACTAGTTTAACCACCGAAACCGTAAAGGGTTCTTCCTTGTCTCTTGAGAGCATAGACCACG
>JADIIY010000064.1:0-72072 GCA_027604245.1 Boothiomyces sp. JEL0838
CTTCTGATGTACCAAAAATCCATACTCTACCTTCTGATGTACCAAAAATCCATACACTGTCACCTTATCACACCGCTACTTCCACTAAATTGGTTCCATCTCCAAAGTCCACTGTTTCACCAACCAAACCTGTAACTTCAAGTCCAACCCCTGATCCAGGCTGCTCAACTGGAAAGAGAATGATTTGTAGTGGTAATTCATTCCTGATATGTACCTCATTCAAATCTTTTGTTAAACTAGCTTGTGCAGCAGGTACTACATGTCATCCAAATGGAGATTACATCTCTTGTCATTAATTTATTACTTGTTGAAATTCTGTTTCTGCTTATCGTGTATTTATATGTGTTATTATATGCTACTTATCATGAACTTGTGTCTACCCTATATCTAGTGTGCCTAATGTGTCTGTCTCGTAATATTGTGTCTACTTTACCTACTGTGTATATTGTGTCTACCACCAAGCTACTACCTATTGAACCTACTGTGTTTATTGTGCCTACTGTGTTTATTGTGCCTACTGTGTATCTATTGTACTGAAAGTGAATCTACTATACTTACCGTGAATCTATTGTGCTTACCATCTTTGAATCTATTGTGTCTACTGAATTTGTATGTACCATCTATCTGGAATTAATAAATCCTCTGTTGTGTATCCCTAAATATTTCCATCCTCTTTGATTTAATTTGGGCCTTTGACCATTGCTTTTCCAAGGTCACTGATCTGTATCCCTGATTCCATTGGATCAAAAGGCTCTGTTGTCCCTACACCAGTGTTTCATATCAGCCAAAAGCCCAGCACTATGGTAAAGCCCAATGAAAAAAAACTATAAATTGAACCCCAAGTAGCCAGTACGGATAATGAAGCTTGTATATTTATTGACTATCGCATCTTGCTCTCCTGTTCCTGGAAAACGAGTTTTGGACCCAAATGCTGCAAAGAATGTTGTGTGTACTGATAAAGCTACCAAGCTCAATGGCCATCAAATCAACGTTGCAATTTTATCAATTTGTGGTGGGATAGCAGGTAAAATCCAAAAGTGTCAAGGCAATCCTGCTTCTTCTACTGGAATCTCTGGAGACGCCAAGTTTGAAATCAAGCCTGTTAACGCTGGTGCAACTATAAATGTCAGCAAAGGAAGATGGGAAGCTGGCGTATTTGCTGCCAGAGCCATCTGCGGAGACTCGCCATTCACAGCGACATTCCCATTAGGCACAACCAACGGCGACCTACAAGTTGCATTGGTAAAAAACACGCCAGCCAAACAACCAGCAAAATCCCTCACTAATCCACCAGCCAAACAACCAGCAAAATCACTCACTAATCCTCCAGCCAAGAAAGCCCATCAAAGAGTTTTGGACCCAAATGCTGCAAAGAATGTTGTGTGTACTGATAAAGCTACCAAGCTCAATGACCATCAAATCAACGTTGCAATTTTATCAATTTGTGGTGGGATAGCAGGTAAAATCCAAAAGTGTCAAGGCAATCCTGCTTCTTCTACTGGAATCTCTGGAGACGCCAAGTTTGAAATCAAGCCTGTTAACGCTGGTGCAACTATAAATGTCAGCAAAGGAAGATGGGAAGCTGGCGTATTTGCTGCCAGAGCCATCTGCGGAGACTCGCCATTCACAGCGACATTCCCATTAGGCACAACCAACGGCGACTTGCAAGTTGCATTGACCAAGAATCAATAAACACTGTACAAAGAGATTTTCGTTTAAAACTAATCAATTTTATTAATCCATTCTTGCTCTTAGAGTTCTAGAGATGATTTTCTCTGGTGTGATGACATGAACCAAAATACCCCAACCCGACGAGGCATCTCTATCAACCGCATTCAACATTGCTTGAGAAATTGTTTCAAATAAACTCTCTGGTTCCTAAAATTAAATTGAATTACGAGATCCGGTTCCCACAAACTTTCACACATACCGTACATCATTGAAGATGCAGTTCCGGCAACAACAAAGTCTTTTGCAAAATTAATACATCCAATTAAATCCGTTGAACAAATGAATGGCGTTCCATCCGGATTCAAACCAGCAACGACTGGATCTACGAAATATGGTCCGAATCTATCTTAGAAAAAAGAAACCTCTTTTCGTATAAAGTCGAGGAGACTAAATGTGCAAAAGTCTTTGGTGTGATTTCACGATCTTCATTCAGTTTGTACATGTTGACTTTGAATCTAAACTTTTCATGTCTGGATTAAAATATAATTACAGTGTTTCTACGTCAGTCGCTAATCCGGCCAATCCAATCATAAGCTTATCGTTGACTGGAAATATTTTGTCAAAGTCCATTCCAAGGGTAAGTGCTTGAACACCAAATCTTTTGTCACAGGCAATCGCTACACAATTCTTCCCGACCATTGCCATTACACTGCCGCCATTATATTCTGTGATGCTCTTTTGTTAATCTTTGGTTTACCATTTTGTTTTGGATTAGAGAAAAATTGCCAGGGTGTTTTTCACTTTGAAAAAATGAGACTGAAAAAAATATTTGGGATTCAGTTCAGGACTGCTGTAACCAGATTTGCACCAAGCCCTACAGGAGCACTTCATTTAGGGGGGCTTCGCACTGCGCTATTCAATTATCTACTTGCCCACAAGACTGGCGGTAAATTTCACTTGAGGATTGAAGACACAGATGCAACAAGGACAGTACCTGGAAGTAAAGAGCAAATAAAAGAGTTATTGGAATGGTGCATGCTGAATTATGAACCTACCGTGCTAATCCAATCAGAAAGGAAAGAGATTTACCAGAAATATGCAAATATTTTGATTGATAAAGATGCTGCATACAAATGCTACTGCACACCAGAACGATTAGAACATGTTCGTGCAATTCAAAAGAAAGCGAAAGGCTCCGGATATGATAGACGGTGTTTGAACTTGACAGAGGAAGAAAAGTTGAATATGGAAGGACAGCCATTTACAGTTAGGTTCAAAGTGCCATTGGAAAGAAAGTTTACTATTGTGGATGACTTGGTTCATGGTAAAGTCAAAGTGGCGACTAAAACACTGGATGATATGATATTACTGAAATCTGATGGATTACCAACATACCATTTGGCAAACGTAGTAGATGATCACTTGATGGGAATTACTCATGTTCTAAGGGGTGATGAGTGGATTCCGTCAACTCCAAAGCATATATGCTTATACGAGGCTTTTGGATGGACACCTCCAAAATTCGCTCATCTTCCCTTGCTAATGCGAAAAGATGGAAGCAAGCTTAGTAAAAGGCAGAATGATGTACACGTTTCATATTTCAGAGAGAATGGTTACTTGCCTGAAGCACTATTAAATTTTGTTGCTTTATTGGGTTGGTCCCCAGGAACAACAAAGGAATTCTTTAGTTTACCAGAATTAGTTGAAAATGTAATTCAAGTTAATTTTAGTTTGATATTAGTAACATCAACAAAGCCAATTGTATTGTATCATACGACAAACTAGATTACTTGAACAAGTTGCATATAGGAAACAAGATTGACAACGATCTAGATTTTGTTGAATCAATTAGGAAAGAGTTTATGCTGCAGCATAATACAAAGTAAATAGTTCTTATTCTAGGATATATGACCAGGATAAACTTGAAATTGATACATTCAAAGATATTCTCAAGGCTATCAAAAATAGGGCAAACAATGTTCAGCAAATTCATTCATTAATTTATCCATTACTGTGTCCTCCAGATTATTCAACCAACCATGCAAAGAAAGCAATAGAGAAATTAGATGGCCAAAAACTAAAAGATTTAGCAAAAGCGTTATCTTCTGAGCTAGATATCGAATGGAGTAAAGAGAATATTCAAGCCGCGCTCAATTCTTATGCTACGAATCATTCGCTGACATTCATGGAATTAATGAAATACACCAGGTATCTCATTTGTGGAACTAGTGTGGGCATTGACCTAATTACAACTTTGCTAATAATTGGAAAACGCCAAACTAGACTGCGACTATTAAATTATAACAAATAAAAAAGATTATTATTTCATTCAAAGTCTTGCTTCCATTGGCTTAAAAATTCTTCAAAATGTTCTGGTAAAGCTGCGCTATCGAGCTCCAATACCCTTTCAAAAGTCTCTACTGCTTCAGCATAATGTTTTTGTGATTCTGAATTGTCAGCTTCGTCATCATCAATATCAGTCAAATTGCCCATATTAACAAGACTTTCACCCAAGAATAGTAATAGATTAATTTGAGTGCTTTTTTCCAAATCAGTCTTTTTTGATTGTATTTTGACAGCTTCTTTGAATGCATTGATTGCTTGATTAGAATTCTATTACCTTTTTGGAGGTAAGGAACCACTTGCTCATTTTTGATGTCTTCTGCTTCTTCTTGCAACTGAATCAAGTCATCAGCAAGGCCAAGGAAGCAGTTACCTAATCCAATAAAACATTTTTCGTTTTCCTTGTCCAATTTTACAACTTTTTGCCAGTTTTTAGCATTAGTTTCGGTCCATTCGATTTTCTTTTCTGCACTTTCAAGTATATCAGTGTACCCGTTAGATAACTGGAATATTTCCAACAAGTTTGGAATATTCTTTGATCCAAGTAATAGATCAACTTGGTCATGGAATTCATTTGGAATTGGTTCATTCTTCAAAACAGACTTTTGCAATATCAAGCGGCAAGCTGCATGTGGGATAGATTCATGCTTTTCAAGTTCTTCAGCTTGTTCCAGCAATTCCAATCCGTGTTCCAATAAGCCAATCTAAGATTAGGCTGTTCTTTGTTTTGACAGATTATGACTCCTTACCTTATCTTTGTTGGAAATATCTTCAATCAGTGATAAATAGTACAGTCCATTAGCATAAGTAACATAGAAAGAGTAAGGCAACACTGGACAGCTTTTAATCGATTCCTCAATCACTGCTTTCTCCTCTTCAGTTGCATCTGGGACTCCTTCTTTCCTGACTCGAAGCATCTTGTCGCATTCGTGAATAACTCCTCTGAACAAAAGAATTGCTTGCTCAGCGTTATCCTCATCTAAATTAGTTGAACTTACCCAACTGAGCAAGCGCAGAGGTAAACAGCTGTTCAAGCTCATCCATATCGTTTTGCCCATGGATTTCAAGTACTACAGTTTCTTCTTCCTCTTCAGTTTTCACTTTCTTCTGTGATTCCTTTGACTTTTTTAATCCTCTAGCTCTCTTTTCACCCATTCAAGAAACAAAAAAAAATAAAAAATTGTGCCACCATAAGTAAAAGTTAATAAGCCAATCTGCATTATACTAGTATTTATTGAGCTTTTCGTTTGAATTCATAGTGGAAGATGTATCTTGCTCTCTCTTTGATATCGTTTGAGATTACAATTCCTTTGGGGGCTCGCTCCCATTCCATATGTTCGCATAGCCCATGTCCGATAGGAATAATGTATGTTTGGTAGTGTATGCGGTCAAACTTTTCTTCTGCCAGCTTAAAGAACTTTTCAACTGCATATATACCTGAATGGAACCCTGCAACCCCAATAACGGAACCATTTGGGGTTAGATATTCGTCCAAATCTTGCAATAGGTTATCATGCTGATGAGCCATCCACAGCGTATCCGACATTATTATATAGTCGAATTTACCTTGTAATTCGTCATTCCTTACTCCCCATATGTGTCCAATAACTTCAACATTGACGTTATTGTTTTTTACATTTTGCTTTAGCTTTGCAATAATATCTGGATCTGGGTAATCGGAACTCACAACTTGAATTCCTTTCCTTGCTAAAACTATCGAAGGTAATCCGCACCCTGCTCCCAACTCTAATACTTTGCCCTGTATTTGTTTTGATTGTAATATTTTGGAGAGCAGGATCGAGCCTTTCCACACATGGTGAGCAAACAGCTTTACATTCGTTGGGTCGACATCTGGGTTAACTTGAAGTACCTGGAAGCATTAGCGATATTTTGGGTTCATTGGGCAATTCAACTGTAACTGTTTGCCCAACGTCTCCATAATTTACTTCCGGTTCATTGAATAGTGTGGATAAACCGCTTTCAAAAACGTCCAAATCCTCCTCAGCACTCACCATTTGTGGAAAAAAAATCAAAGGTGCAAATTGCTGTCACTCATATATGGCCATGGTATTTCTACCGATTATTTGAGTGATGGAGATGTTCTAATTTGGCGGTTTAATAAGGAAATGCTGTCCATTTGCTGGATGTATCAGAAATGGAATGCATGAACTCATTTCTCCGCCTTTAAGATGATACCATGTTACAAATACCACATTCTACCTCCTGGTAATGACATCATTCTAAATAGGACGCCTTTGCACAAATAGTTTTCGGCGCCTTGTGTCCTTTTCTGAAACCTGGATAGTCCCCAATAACCAGCCTCCTAGAACGACGTCATGTAGCAAAATACTATAAATTAATTTGCATTGTGGATGAGCCATTCAATGATCTATTCTATTTTGCTCTCTATGGTACAAGCTGCCCTTCCTGCTGGAATTGTAGTTCCAGATGGGAACGAGTTATCAATTAAACTTCAAGGAATGGGAACTCAAAACTACATTTGTAATACAACATCTGGTGCTTTTGCTCTAGATTCGGTTACGGCCACTTTATTCAAAGAGTCTACTGACTTTTCTTTAACTCCTACTGCATACTATATCTTTGTTGATGGAAAACCAACATGGATATCTGCTGCCGACAACTCTACCATTACTGGTGCTCCTCAAGCTAAAGTACCTGCAACCAACGCTAGTTTTAGCGTGCCTAATGTTCTGTTGAAAGCTGTTGCAAACAACAATGTTCCTGGGTTGTTTTCAGGGGTCTCGTACTTTGTACGAATTAATACGAATGGTGGACAACCTCCAGCTTCATGCACTGGTGGCCAAACTGCTCAAGTGGATTATTCTGCTGATTACTGGTTCTATGTTCCAACTGGTTTCAAAGCCCCAACAGTTACTAAACCAACCGCTTATGTAGTCCCAACTTTGACAGCCCCGCCAAATCCTGTTACCACTCAATATTCCATCCCTACAGCCTTGCCATTACCAGCTGGAAATACCCTCAAATCCCACTACCAAGGCATCGGTACACAAAACTATGTGTGCGACGACAAAACTAGCACATTTACGCTAAGCAACGTGACTGCGGTATTGTTCAAGCAAGGTGCAGAATACCAACTTACGCCTTCTATTCAATATGTCTTTGTAAACGGAGTACCAACTTGGATCGCTATAGGAGACAAAAGCACTGTTTCTGGAACACCAATTACCAAAGTTCCATCTCCAGATCCAGCTAATATTCCGTGGGTCTTGTTGAAATCTAATACTACAAATACACCAAACGGTATCTTGAATGATGTGACTTACTTGGCAAGAGTAAATACGTTCCAAGGAGTGCCTCCATCTACTTGCAAGTCTGGCGAAGTTGCATTTGTAGATTACACTGCCGACTACTACTTTTATGTCGCAAACACTCCAGTTACTGTCACTGCAAACAACATGCCACCCCCTACATACTCGCCAAAAGTTGTATCATCCTCCTCCACTTATTCCAGTGTCTTCCTACTGTTCCCTTTTATATTCTGTAGTTTGCTTTAATATATAATTGTAATTGAAAAAACTAGCGAATTTATTCTTCTTGATCCTCAAATATTGCTTGGAAGGAGAATGGAAGGAATTGCGTACCTGTACCTCCGTAAAACTTGCTTTGGAATTCAACCCAGTGCAAACGAAGTGCGTGCAAGAATGCAGACATACCTTCCATACAAATCAAAATACTAACAGTCATGGTGAACCACATATAGAAGCCGATTACGATAGCAAATGCATTAGCCGATGTTAAAGCTGGTAGCAATACCATTTCCCACAAAACATCCGACAGTTGAGCGTGTGCAAGGGACAGCGCCCACAAACGCAAGTAAGACGCAGTATTGGAAATACCACTGAGTGTAAACTCGATAGTGTGAATCATTTGATGCATCATCACATCGGAAAATTCAAATTTCTAGAATTAATTGGGAAATACTCCTCCATGACCACCATGCTCATCTTCTTGACTTTCTTCATGTGCTTGTTCACCTTGTTCAGCCATCATTGCTGCTTGTTCAGTGCCATGCGACGTAGGGGCATATCCTGCACCAACAGTTCTCTTGTGCTCTTGCAATTCATATAATGGCTTGCCCAGTAGCATCCATGGGATAGAAATGAATGCAATAAAGACCAAGAATACTTGAAGAGGACCCTAATGATTAAAACTAGTTACTTGACCGGGAAATAGCGGCATAGCAATGGATCCAGGTGAAAGGACCATATAAATTAGTGTGTTGAGCAGACCAGGGGCTTCAGATGTATTTTCGTAATAAGTTAGCCATTTGAAGAAAATCAAAAACACCAAGTATCCAAACAGAGACATAAAGAACAAGATCTGAGGAACAAACTCCAAGATAATGTACATTGGCTTACGGAAATGAAGGTGATTGAAGACTTGAAGACACATACCGAAAGCCATGTGGAGAACACCAATGATAATGGACATTTTCATCTTGTACGAATTAGCAAAAATCAAAAAGTTGTCACTGGTTTGCCATGCTGGATCTACACCGAAGCCATATGTTGATGTCTTTGAGCCAATCCATTTCCCACTGTCATTGTGGTATTTGAAGGTGTATTCTGAGGACATTAAAGTCATGGATTGAGAAAACATATCGTTGTAAACCAAACCAGTAAAAATAGAGAAAATTCCCATTAACAAGATAATATATCTACCACCAAAGAGAATAACCCACATCTAGAGTTTAAATTCTGCTTACCTCTCCCCACTTCTTTTTTGCCAAGGTCTTTTCATTAGTAACAACCCAAATCGCGAAAATGGTTACCAATATACCGTGCCCGAAATCACCAAACATAACTGCAAACAAGAATGGGAATGTAATAATAGTAAACAATCCAGGATTGACTTCTCCATACTTTGCAACGCCATAAGCGTCGACAATAATTTGAAATGCGTTGGTAATCTTGTTTACTCTTTGAGAAGTTGGCGGTGTACGAGTAGTTGGCAGTTCATTGAGCAACGGAGGAATAGTAGTTCCGGTACGTTCCTAATATTTAGAAAGCTTATACTGTAACTGCTCGAAGTGAGTATTGAATAGCTCCAATCGAAGCTTTTGGACACCAACCTTCAGAAATTAAAGCTTTTCGGTTGACATCATAACTCATTTTGTTCATTTGATGGTGGATCGCCTTTTCTTTTTCAATGATAACCGACCAGTGATTCAAGTGCTCAGCTACTCTACTGAGTTCTGCTCTTCGCGCAGCTTTGGTATTATCCAACACATGTCTCAGATCTTCAATCCTTGCCATAACTTCTAAAGCACTTTCACGACGTTTGTCTGGGTGTTCATCTACCGGATATAATGTCGCACCCATACTTTCACTAATCTTTTTGATTTTGTTGAGCAACTCTTTTCCGTGAGCGAAAACAATGAATACATTTTTGGTAACTGTTTCATCAGTAACAGGATCGATGATTGGCTCCTGGATTTCAGCGTGGTTCATAAACAGGTTTCCTCTGAGCGCTCTGAATAGAATCCTTTCAAAAATTCCCATCTTGGCTCTTGGAATAACACCAGCTACAAATCTACAATCAAATTGAAATTACCCAATGTTGATGGTATGGCCACCAGATGCACCAGGATCCATCGATTCACGCTGTTGGTTTGCCAACAAACCAGAATCTTCCCTAGTATTGCCTCCAACAGCAATTTCGTCAGCTCTTGATTCCGCCTATTGTAAATGAACGAGTACAATTTGGAAGAATACTGCAGTTTCTCTCAAGACGTGTCGCAATTCAGTCAACTCCAAAAATCTCTTGTTCAAACTAACATGTGAAGTATTCATTTGTTCAATCCTAGCTTCTAATTCTCCTAGTTGCGTATCCAATTGATCAATTTCCAGTTGCGATCGTGTTCTTGCGTATGGCGTTAGTGGGTCTACTGGTTGAAGAGTAACGGCTGCCTTGCCAGCTTGTGAGATAAGGAAGCGCAATTTTCTTTCCAAATCGTTCAATCTCTTGATTTCATTCACAAAAGTCCTCTGAAACTCGTTGACTTTTGGGTTTAACTAGCATTAGATACTGTTACATCATTAAACTGCATCAAGCCGAGTTCTCCCAACTCTGCGATGGTTTGAGGGGCGATTTCTAAAGGAATATACAGCTGCGATTAGCGAGAGTTACTTGAGTGAGAGCCATTGGCTCTGACCGAAACAAGCTGGTTTTTTCTTCACTCATTTCGAGATTAAAAAAGTCGCGAAAATTATTAATTTTTCGAGTGGTATAGAGGATGGATTTTGAAAAAGCCCAAGACCTGGCGAGGAAGGAAGTAGCCCTCCTCAATAGCGGAAATTCAAAGCTACACTCTCTGATACTAGCAAAGATGAAGCAGTTCAACTCTCACCCTGATCAGTTCATCAAGACGGAAGGATCGTCAGTAAATCTTTCCCCTACAAAGCAAGAAGAAAACATTCCCAAAGTAGTGCCTAGATCACCGGAAAGGAATGTAAATATCCCTACCAAAGCAACTGTGGGTCAAAAACCAACGCAGCCCAAACAAATGGTGCCAAAGCAAAAGAAAGTCAAGCAACCTTCATTATCTGATATAAAACAATTTATTCAAAGTCAGAGACTAAAAGTAGAAAAAGAAAGGCGGGATGAAAAGCTGGAGGAAATACAGAAGCCACTGTTATTTGGGAAAGCTACACCAGTACTCAAAAAGAAAGAAAAGAAGGAATTTGAAGTTCCTGCTCCGGCGAGGGGAAATGTCAGTAGATCTGGATTGGTGTCAAAGGAAAGGAATTACAAGACAGAATTTGAAACAATGAGAGACGAAAGCGATTCCAGATTGATGGCCGCTATAAGGAAACAAGTACCCTTGCTTAACAAAAGAGATTGAAAGAATTAAATGAACAGAGAAGGTTGCGAAGCGAATTGGAAAAGAAAACTGCTCATCGAAAGTCCAACTATAGTGCAACTGCCCTATCTAAATCGATTCCCCAGCCAAAGAAAACGGAAAAGGTTGTTGATTCTCCCAAGGCTTTGAAAAAGTCGCCCAAAATACCGTCAAAGCAAATCCAAGAAAAAGAACCAAAAAGGCTGTCAACCAAATCTAGCACAGACAAGATAGAGAACAGTAGAATTGGTAATTTATCCTCGAAATCAAACCTGTCCTCTCCAGAACTACGAAAAGACAAGAATCAAATAAAGGAAAAATCTACTGCCAGTAGCCCAGAACGCACACAACCAGACAACCGAGAGATTATAGACATAATATTATCCCAAATCAATTCAAAACTAGATCCCATGCTGCAATCAGTACAGGAGCATTACATTAGAACATCGAATATGATTGACCAGAAGCTTGTCCGCCATATCAATCAAGCAAAGGAAGACGAAACGATTACTATAGGGAAAAGGGAAGAAAATAGTACTGAACAGTCATCACCACCGAAACCACAAATGAAGCCAATATCCGTGGCTTCAAAGAATATATTTGGATTGTATAACGAGCCAAAAGTTAAAGAAAAGGGAGAGTTGGAACTCACCGAATACGATTTACTATGTATACCTTCTCCCAAACCTCGACAGAACCTAGATCAGGTAATAGTAGAGAATATTGAAGACACTTATCCGGCAGTAGACAAAACTGTTCAACCAATAGACCAAGTAAAGCCCAAGAGCGCGTTTGATCTACATGAACCAAAAGAAATTGTAATTGAAAGCCACGTAGAGTTTCCTACTAGGAAGATTACCAAAACCGAAGGTACCAGTACCGCAATAGACAAAGAAAGAACGCTAAAGCCTATTATTCTACCCAACAATACAATTGAAAGAATTATAAATGACAAGGAAAGGAGGAGCAAGTGGCTATCAGTTTACTTTGATTACTCGGAATCACAGCCACCCTGGGATGCTATAGAAAGGTAATTCAATATAACCATAGTATATCTGATAATCTTATCAAAGACATGATCTTTAAAATATCAGGCGAAATTGAACAGTTCTCCAACCAATATATCGATGGACTACTAGAACAAGAACTAACTATTCTGTAATAAAATATTTATTTATTGTTTATTTTTTACCATTGATGAACGCGGCTTTCAAGATGCCATGCCCAATTGATTTACTATCCCTTGAAGAGTGCATATACCTACTAAAACGCCTGGATATCCAAACCGCATCACGACTATCATGCACTTGCAAAAGACTATATCTTGTATCGCAACAATTACATTTATATCGCCATCATGCCAGAGTAAGATTTGGAATCGATTTACCATATCATGATATTCGAATGAAGCATGAAGCTTTTGAGACTTGGAAAACATTTTATGAACGGTTGGATCAAGCTAGGACCGGATGGCGAGGGTATTGTATCGACCCATTAACAAACAATTTCGAGCCATATCCCATGGAGCTCGTGTTGCAAAGCTGCCAAAAAATTCAGTTGTATGGTTTAATGGCTGAGGCGGTTGGTTTAGAATGTACTTCAGTTGGAAATTTGGGAAGACTAAGTGTGGGGGAAATCAAAGGGTTTTGCAGATGGAAAACATTAAACGATTCATTAACTTTGGTATGATGACTTTAATGTAGGTCTTGGGTAATTTGCTGGACATTTACAATCCATTTCCGACTAGATTTATTGTCAATTCTGTTACCAATAGACAATTAATCAGACATATTGTTTTTAAAGAAATAGAAATAGTTCGAGGGGAAGATATTGCTATACCAAACAATTACTATGGGCTACTAGATGGCTATGTAGCAATTGGGATGTATAATCCAGGAGATGAAAACAATTGCGGTGTATTTTGTATTGTAATGGAAGAATCAATTAGCATACCTCCACCTCGAATTACATTTACAAATAATAACAGATATACAGGGATATATTATATAGCAGTAGATTCAACAGAAGGAAGGCAATGTCGGTTGATTGTCAATCAAACCCAAGATTTGGGGAATTTCATGAAAATTATAGGCACATTTTATATTGACAAAACAATGTGCAGCACTACATGCCGCGAGCCAGAGAAATACAATGGTGTATATTCTGCGAGGTTTGAAGCGTATCAATATCTGCACCCAGAGGATACTGAAATGGTGCTTGAAAACGCTACTTTGATGTGTGACGGCTGCTCGTTTATACCCGATCAGCAATTCAAAATATATCAAAAAGGAAAAGTACTGATCGGAATATTTCAGTCGCCATTTGTTGGATGCTTTTATTTAATGACGGATTCATAACATTGACATTTTTGACATTGAATGGTCCACATTATAAATTCAAGCAAAATTGAATAAAATCATGAAAAATTGGTTTAAAATATTCAAAAAAGCATCAGTTAACGATTCTAATGTTCCTACTACTGGGGTTTCATCTCAATATGTGTACTGCTCGCATGACCAAGCTACGCGATCTTGAACAGCGAAATGTGCAGCATCAACTGGATCACTCTAGGCGTCATCGACACGAAATCAATTCGGAGTTGAAAAAGATCAATACATTCATTAATGATTTGTTTGCAGAAAATGATCGAATTAAACAAGTTTTAGAGTACTTTTTGGAAAGGGTAATTCAAACTAACTTGGAAATGGAGGCCAACAAGGAAGCGTTGTAATAAATATCCCGTTATTCTTGAATTTATTTGCACTTTTGAGCGTGAATTCATTTCTGTGGTAGCAATTTATGGCATGCGACTCCATCTATTCGATTTTGGAATAACTATCTTTAAGTGGCAGGTAATTTCTATGTCAACTGGCACTCATACCAACCAAATTGAATATATCCGCATCTGTTATTTGACTTGGCGTATCCAATTGGAAGGGTCACTTGGCAATTGAGCTATCTTTTGTTCTACGATTGACTGATCTCTTGTGCTGCGAGTCCCAAATAGGAAGGCCCCTACTCTTTGTCTTGCCAAGGAAAGCAATAGTTTGAGTAAAAATGCAAAAGAAGGACGATTTCGAACCAACAGAAAGTTTTGCATTCTCCTGGTCAAATGTCAGTTTTACCATATCAAATGGGAAAGAGTCAAAGCAAGTGCTGCACAACATGTCTGGAAAAGTTCATTCTGGGCAGGTATTGGGAATAATGGGAGGATCAGGTATGGGAATACTAATGTTAGGTGCTGGGAAATCGACATTGCTAAATGTATTGGCTGGCAGGATTGGCGCTGGTGAATTGACTGGTGACATTCTGTTCAAAGACAGACCTAGAAACCTAGTCAGTTGGAAAACCGATTGCGCTTACGTCGAACAAGCAGATTTGATGTTTCCAAACCTTACTGTTCAAGAGACACTTGATTACTCTGCCAGATTTCGCTTACCACACTACTTGCCAAAGGCTGAAAAGGATGAAAGAGTAAATGAAATCATAATGGATCTTGGATTAAACAATTGTCGAAATACAGTGATTGGTGACGAAAATGTAAGAGGAATTTCTGGAGGTGAACGTAAACGAGTGTCAATTGGAGTAGAAATTGTTACAACCCCGGATATCATCTTCTTGGATGAACCTACCAGTGGATTAGATTCATTCAATGCGTTTAACCTTGTCGAAATGGTAAAGAAGTTGGCTGTCAAGCAAAACAAGATTGTTGTGATGACAGTTCATCAACCTAGAACCGATATCATTGAACTATTCGACAACATTTTACTCTTAAGTGCGGGTGAAACGCTATGGTTGGGACCAACTACTGAAGCATTGGAGCATTTTGAAAAGTTGGGATTCAGTATTCCTCCAAACACAAATCCATCAGACTTCTTTTTAGACATTACCACCTTGGACCAACGATCTGAAGAATTGAAAAAGCGGTCTGAGGAAAGAATCTTGCAGTTCAAAAAAGAATGGGAAATCAAGAGTGCAGATAGATTCAACCAAACCAAACTCTTGAAAGATATTGATGATTGCGAGGAGGAGGTGAATCGCTCATCCTGGATTAATGATTTCTTGTCATTATTCGGCAGAAGCGCAAAGATGGTAGTTCGGGATAAGCCTGCATTCATTGCAAAAGTAGCACAAACGGTAATTATGCTCATTATGCTGGGAACTCTTTTCTGGCAATCGCCAATGGATGCTGGCGGTATTCAAAACAGAGTAGGAGTATTGTTCTTTCTATGTATCAATCTATCGTTTGCCACGGTGATGCCGATTATTGCAACTTTGCCAAAAGAACGTGCTGTAATTCGTCGAGAAAGGAGTGCAGGTGCGTACAGTTCATCAGCAGCATTTTTGGCATCTTTTATAACGTACATACCCTCGGCAGTGTTTGTATGTTTCCTTCTAACTGTGCCAATGTATTGGATGATTGGGTTTCAAAACTCCATGGAGAAATATGGCATCTATCTCCTAATTGGACTGTCACATACCATTACATCAGTTTCAATTGGGATCCTTGTGGCATCTGCTATCCCATCGATCCAAGTTGGGCAAATTGTTGGACCTTTGGTAATCACTGTTTTCATGCTTTTTGGTGGCCCAATACTCAACCTTGACTCTGCAAGCCCAGCGTTCAAATGGTAAGACAACTTTATACTAGGATGCAGTACATTTCAGTAATTTCGTATTCCAACAAAGCATACGTGCAAAACGAATTTATCGGAGCAAAGATAGACTGCTCTGACCCAAAAAAGATTTGTTACAAGGATGGGCAAATGATTGTAGACACTTTTGCACTTGGCAACCCTAAAATAATGGCAGATATTTGGTGCAACATTTTGCTCTGCGCTGGGTTTGCTTTGATTGCAGGTTTTGTCTTTGAAAGAACAAGCAGACCGATAATTAGACTTGAATAAACTAGAAATTTATGAAAACTTATTTATATTTGAAAAAATTACCGAATAATTAGTTTCCTTGTTCGTTTGAAGTGGAGAATAGTAAATTGGCAAGCATTTCTTTCTGGGTAGCACTCATTTCAGCAGTGTTTCCAAATATTGGTCCTAATATAGCCTTGACTTTGGTAATATTTTGTTGCAATTGGTCATTGTCGTTCATAGTTACATCTCCGTCAGACATCATCGTTGAGAGTTTAATTAGGGATTCATATAATTCGTTTGCATTGTCAGCATGCACTTCAGGCTCGGGGGGCGACTGTACCGTAGCTTGTCTATCAAGATTCATTGGAATGTTACTGTGATTTTCAGGCGTTGATGGGGAAATAATGCGTTCTAATACAGTTGCTGCAGGTCTTTCCGAGCCAGGTATATTCATTGGAGAGGATTGCTGTTCAGCAGCTGGGGCTACAATTTCTTCACTCCCAGAATTTCCTGCCGAGACAGAGTTACAATCATCATCCTCAACTAACATTTCTTCATCCTGGTCATCTTGAACACTTGCTTCTAAATTTGCAACTTGTCTACATAAAGGACACTGAAACATGAATCCTGCCCCCAATAAAGATGTAACACATTTATAGTGGAAACAGTGGGAACATGGGGCAAGGAAAAGGGCCTGGAATGGTGCCATAGTATTGATACAAATACAGCAATCGATTGGACCATTGTCATCACCAGCTTGCGAATTTGGATTCATTGCGCTCAACAACATTCTCATTGCTTTGTTCAGCCTATCATTAGATCCCTTTTACTTTTGCTTATTTGCAACTTTTGCTGGTCCCTTTTTAGAATTTATAAACACTTTAATCATCACCGCTTTGTATATTTCTATGTTATCAGAATATTACCTTCTTGGCGGCCTTGGTAGTCAACACCCAGCTGGATAATATCACCCGATTTTAGCGGATAAGGCCGGCTTTCTTTTCCACTTGGCGATAAACGAAGACGGTTAAGGAAACTTCCCGAAGAACTGCCGACATCTCTAAAGTACAACTATGTTAAATATATCTTACTTGTTCATCCTTTCCAACCCATATTTCCGCATGGTGTCTACTGACTACTTTACTCCTAAAAGCCACGCAATCATAGTTGGTTCTTCCATCCTTATCGGAGGACATGTGGTTGTAATCAGTCGAAACATTTTGTGCAGCTCTGTCTTCCCTTGTAGTACCTCTGTGGGTGTCTTTTGATCTATCAATTTTTCTACCAATTTGAACAATATTTCCATATACAACCTTCTTTTCCACTGGTGTGAACAAAAACGGTCTGTTCTGGTCTTGACGATGTAGTGGAGTTTCCGAGTGCGGAAAGAGTTGAATTTCAAGTGAAATCACTGGGGTATCTCCCGCATTATTCTGTTCAACCGACATTTGTATTTGAGGAAGAATTTCACAAGAGCGACTAAAGGGAGAAAACATACGCCACTCGTCACAAATGTGACTTGTAACAGGAACGATTGATCTCAGGTTTCAGAAAGTTTTAGCCTTGCTTTTGATTTTTTAAAAGGAAAATTTGGAACGCCTTTGAGTTTACAAGTTGCTGCTTCTATTTATTGTAATTTTTTCTGTTGCGATTTTGAGCACCCCGAAAAACCTGTGTTCATTATTTGTTTTTCTTTAATATTCCTATCAAATCTTCTACCAGACGGTTGTGCCTATCATATAAATTCATATTGTGTTCCAAGCTAGCAAGATTCATATAGTATGAAGCCATAATCTCCTTGTTTCTCGTTAAATATTAATTACTTCCACGGTAAATCGCCAGAGTAGTAGTTATCAATGCCCATCTGATTTTCTGCATTCGTACTAATCTTGGATTTGTTTCTTCGCTTACATTAGCACACAGTACCATCTTTTTTAGGAAATCTGATTGTAGATTGTCTTCCTGTTTCTTTGCATTGGCTACAATTGTCAAACGCTTTCTTAGCAAAGTCAAATTATCTACGATTACGGCAGTAAGTAGGCTAGGTCAGCAAAGAGTACTTGAATAGCACGAAAGATTGGATGACAATGAACGAAGCCAGGACAAAAAACATATCCGGTGCTTGAGACTTGCTTTTCATGTATATATTTGACCATGAATCCAAAGATGCAACTTGCAGAAAGACCATTGCTGCATTTCCTACTGATCCAAAATTGTATGGATCAATTGATCCATATAGAAATACTCCAACCAAGGTATACATGTCTACATTAGTTCAATTTTACATCCAATCAATAATGTCAAAAGAAAAATGTTGGACATTGCAATTAAGGATTGATTCAAAGTTTCCAGTATGATTTGAATTGATTTCACTGCGTTGATGTTACGAAGCGTCCTTACTGAACGAATCAACCTTAAAGTTCTTGTCATTCTGAGTAAATCTAGTAAAGATGATTGTTGAATAGTTAGAACGACATTGGGAATAATTGTAACGCATAGTGACAGCAACACCATCACCAAATCTCGTTAAAGGTTATTTACCAAATATCAGCCATTTACTATAAAAAAACTTCCATCTCCATACATATAACCGCAGAATAACTTCGTACATGAATATCCCGATAATGATAGAATCCGCGATTGAAAGATAATATCCATAGTCGTTATTCACTGATTCAGTAATTTGAAATCCGATCACTACAATGTTGATCATTATCACCAGGAATACAGCAAAGTTGAAATATTGACTTTCTACTACTCTGTGCATCCTCTCTTGCGTTTTTGAAGTAATCTCCAGTTCAATATTGTCGCTGCGAGACGATATACTATCATTAAGAAAAAGAACCTCAGTCTCTTTTCTTCCTTTTCAGAGTGCTGCGAAGAGTCTACACTCCAAAACGATTTATGCGCATTCATAATGGCAGACGCGAAAAAACAAACTTTTAAAAATTCAAGCAAAACAAGGATTCATTCAAACAATTTAAGCGGTTGCTGCAACAGTTTGGTTAGGGTTTACCAAATCGGCAGAGCGAACCAATTGATCGACGTGAGTGCTTCCAATACCAAGAGGAGAACCAGCCTTAGCCCAATCTTCAACATACTTTAATCCACGTTCTTCCCAAATAGTTTCAAGGGCACCAACCAAGTGTTGCATATGAGCTTCATGATGTCCAGGAGTAGGAGTGATACGCAAGCGTTCTTCTCCAACATTTACAGTTGGGTAGTTGATGGATTGAACGTAAATCTTGTACTTGTACAAGAGTTCATCAGAAATAGACTTTGCGGTTTCAGCATCACCAACCATAACTGGAACGATATGAGATGGATTAGGAACAACTGGAATTCCTTTAGATTGCAAGGTTGCCTTCAAAGCTCTAGTGTTCAATTGTTGACCAGAACGTTCGACTTGAGATTTCTTCAAGTGGCGAATAGAAGTAAGAGCACCAGAAACAACAACAGGAGGTAATGAGGTGGTAAAGATAAATCCAGGGGCATAAGAACGAATCATATCTACAAAGGCTGCAGATCCAGCGATATATCCACCAACAACACCAAAAGCTTTTCCGAGAGTACCAGTAATGATATCAATTCCAGCCATAGCTTCAACATATTCAGCAACACCAGCACCGGTTTTACCGTACATACCGACAGCATGAACTTCATCACAGAAAGTAATAGCGTTATACTTTTTAGCAAGAGCAGTGATTTCCTTGATTGGTCCCAAAGATCCACACATAGAGTATACAGATTCATAAGCAATAAGTTTAGGGGTGTTGATGTCGTATTGTTGCAGCAAAGATTCCAAGTGAGCTACATCGTTATGACGGAAGATGTGCTTCTTGGCACGAGAGTTACGGATACCTTGAATCATTGAAGCATGGTTGGAGGAATCAGAAAAGATTACACACCCAGGCAATTTGCTGGCTAAAGTAGAGATGGTTGCATCGTTTGCAACAAAGCAAGATGAAAAGACCAAAGCAGCTTCCTTTTTGTGGAGATCAGCCAATTCTCTTTCCAAAGTCAAATGCAACTGAGCATTTCCGGCAATGTTACGAGTACCACCAGCACCGGCACCATACTTGTCCAAAGTTTCCCTAACATTAAAGTAAAAAGTACTTCATTGCTTCAATGACTTCAGGATGTTTACTCATTCCTAAATAATCGTTTGAGCACCAGACTGTAACGTGCTCCCCAGTTCCGGTATGAGCGGTTGGGTAGAGCTTTGCTAGTCTGTTGATGTTGTTGAAGTAACGGTAACTACGATCGTTCTTCTTTTTTTCCAACTCTTGATGGTAAAAAGTTTCATAATCAAATACTCCATTCTTTTGATGTTGATTGAAGAGAGCGTTGTTCAATTCTATCATTAGAAAAAGTCTACCACTTGGGTTCTTGGACAAAAAGGAAGAGAGAGTTCCAGGTTTGCCAACTTCGACGATGGAGTCGACCGTCGATGCGTAAGGACACTTAGAGGAAGTGGAAATGCCTGCTGATTGACCCTTTAAAGCGTTCTTCATCATTGGACATTTTGAAGCTTTCGCATAGAGAGCGTTTGGCATACCTACTTGGCGAATAGCAGGCATGGTTGACATTTTTCTGAGCTTGTTTACAGGTGTTCTTGCGAGGTACGGACATACTGCGATGGCAGCCTTTACGAATTTGAGGTCGAGCATCGTTTTTCGATTGAAATTTTTCTGCTGCTGGTTTTATATGGCTGGCTTTATTGTGGCGCTAATGATGTTATAATTTAAGCTCATTGGCTCTCACAAACACATGATGAAACAGTCTTTAATGTCCTCATACTTTTCAGCCCTTGAAAAGCTTGGAAAAATCCTTCTTGCTCATCAACTGAAGTAAACTCTTGAGTGGAAAATGTCTCACGTGATTACTCATCATGCATCATTATGGATTGGGGACTGGTGGACCACGCAATGTCAATGGTAATGAACCAATTTCAGTGGGTGCGGCCAAAGAGTTGCAACTGATTGACCAGCACAGTAGAAAGCATTTCCTTGTAGTTGCAACTGATTGACCAGCACAGTAGAAAGCATTTCCTTGTAGTTCCACCACACTAATTTTCAAACAATGGACCCATTGTTGTAAAGAAAAAGTTGTGTAGGAAATTCTATCTTTTCAACAAGGGTGTCTGCATCCAGTTTTGAAATTTTACTGTTTCTGTAATTGGCCATCTCTCACACATAATGCTTAATTGCACTGCAATCATTGAGCCCTATTTATTCTAATTTTATAGACTCCCAAAGTCACGTACCAGTGCAATAATATTACTTGAATCGAGGCCTTCCAACTACTATTTAAGAGCAACTTAACAGTCCAAATACAGGATCAACTTACTTCCAAATTGGGAATCACTGTTTCACTTTTTACTACAAGTACCAAGAAAAATCAGAACAAACATGTTTGAGTGGACTGCCGACCATATAGTAGAATTCGTATCCACAGGATTGGGCATAATCGGTGTTGTAATTGCATTTCGTTTCAACAAGCTGCCGAAAAACAATTTTGGGGTACTTGTAAAGGTACTTTTGGCCCTTGACCTACTTATGAACTGTAATGTTAAGCTGACCTAGTTTTTCACTTTTCGAATGACATTGGATACGATGTATTTACCGATAATAGCATCAAGCATTACTTTGTTCAACCGTGTGGTTTGCTTTATGGATTCTCGTTCCGCTTATCTGCTTTCTTGACACTTGCCATAGCCATTGTTGCATACTACATCATCATGTCTGATTTCAACGTTCCTTACAGGATAATCTTACTTATGGCACTTCCACCTCTTGGCTTTCTGATTTATGACTGGTACAACTACTATACCAACGCAGAATACTTTGTTTTTTGGACTGTGGAAATTGTAGTACTATGGATTGTATTTATCGCTATGGTTACACTTTATTCCCTTTGCCTAATTGCTATAAACCCTCGGATCAAAAAAGACCAAACACCTAAAAGTCTCGTTGCAATGTACAGGTTCATGCTTCTATTCAGTGTAGTCAATATCATTATCTGGCTGCCTTTTCTCCTTTCAGATACCTACTTTGTCTATATTGTCCAGAGTACAAAGAGCTTCCCAGGACCATTCTATTTCACATATGTGCATCCCTTCTTTTCCGCATCCATCAATATGAAAGGCTTCTTTCACGCTATTGTGATTTATTTTGGTACTTGTCAAACACCAACCAAGCAAAGTACACCAAAAATTGAACCAGAATCAACTACTTTACCTTTTGCAATGCCGAAATTAGATGTATCAGATGCAACTGCGCACGACAGCGGGCAAGGATCTTCATTTGATGTACTTTCGGTTGATCAACTATTAGAGCACCAGGTTTTCAATCATTCCAACCTTGATATTTTGAATAGTGACAAGCCAACTTTAACATCATCCAGGTATCCATCAGTTGTCAAAGATGTAGGAAATTCAGTCAAAATTCCCACAGGCGAACTTGGAGAATCATATGTGCAACCACAAAATGAACCTGCTTCTTATACTCCATCACTAGCTCTTGGGGATTCAGTGATATTTTAACAATGTATCTGTAATATACTCTATTTATTACAAATTTAATTTCATCAAATCTGATTTAATTCTATCTCTAATAGCCTTTGGACCCATCAAGGTATTCATTAGCTCATCCACCGAGTTGTCTACCAACAAGTCCTTAGGAAGAGCATCTTCAAATTCCTTAAAATCGTATACCACAGGCTTCAAATTACCTTCATCAATTTGATTGCCGAAATATGGAGCAAAATCATCAAAGGTGTTCATGGATTTCAAATCTTTTGAAGAATACACAGCTGTATTTACCCTTTCGAAATTTAACAAATCAACATTAGCAGGAACCTGTAGAACAGACTCTCTTCTAGCCCAATCTGCAACGTCTTTTCTGGCAAGCTCTTTCTCTAACTCATTTGGTTTGACAAACACACGTCTGTCATTTTGCAAATCGTCTTTTGAACTTTTGCTCGATTCCTTTTCAAGATTTGTTTTTTCACATTCTTCATTTCCTGTTGAATCAATGTCCAAATTAATTTCGATTGATGCGACGTCAACCTGGGTATCTTTAGGAGCATTCTGATCTTGAGGATTTTCATCTTTTTCTGGTTCAAATTCTTCTCTGGAATCCACTGTTAGTGATTGCAGTTTGATGCCAGCTGGGGCTGTTTGGCCAGTTATGGAGTTTTCATAGTTGTCTGCATTTTCATGTTTATTTGTCTCTTTTGTAGGACTGGCATCCTTTGAACACCACGTTGGAGTAAATTCTACTATGGCATCCAGGGGTACAGCATAACATGGGGTGGATTCCTGTTCCTTTTTGCCGATTCTATTTGCTCCGTCATCCATTTTAGTTGATATATTGCGGCTATCATCAAGTTCTTTGATATTTGGTATGGAGCTTTCTGGAACGTAATCCTTGACAACATCCAAATCTAAAGTTTTCAAATCAAGTGATTTTGCCTTTGGCTGATTGACAATAACAGGATCATTCACTGCCTCATTTTCAACCGTAGTCGTGCCATTTTCAACCTTGGTTGTGCCTCTTACTTCAGGTGAAATATTCTCGTTTTCTGATACTTTGTTAACTGCAGCAGCAGGCACAAACTCCTTGAAATTACCCAATACGATATTTTTGAAACTTGGAGACTTTTTTACTTTTGCTAGTTTCTTTGCTCCAGTATCAACCGAGTCTGGGTTATTCAATAGTACAGTATCAATTTCCAAAGAAGGGTGAATTTCAAGCCCTACTCCTGGTACAAATTCCTTTACACCTTTCAAGACAATGGATTTCAAATCTAAAGGCTTTTTGTTGTCAGAAGTCTGTTCATCAACTAGTAATTCTGGTTCTAAATTTCCATCATTTGGTAGGTCTCCAACATAAATGGATTCACAAATTGGTACAAACTCTTCGATATCATCCATTTTTACATCCTTTAGGGAAAATGAATTTGATTTCGCCAAAGGAGAGCGGGGTTCAAAACAAGCTTCGGTAGATTGATCAGCAGCTGAACTAGACGCAACTGTAGTTAAACTGGGAGTAAATTCTTTAACTTGGTTCAAATCAAACTCTGAAAATACAGGATTTCGAAGAATTGATTTTCCTTCATCTAAAATATTTTGTACGAGCGATGGCTGTGTTACCAATTTTTTATCCTTTTCAATCAATGAATCAGTCTCATTTTTGGCAGGAGGCATGATCACTACAGGTTTGTAAGGGGGTTTAATAATAACAGGCTTTTTCGCAGGAATTATAATTGGTGTTTCCACTGTGTTTGCAATTTCTGTATCACTTGAGATGGGTGTTCCATCGACATTGGATGGTTGCACATTTTCTGGCAAAGAAAAGTTTGCACCTATTTGAGGAGCCTTAGTTTCAACAGGCTTGAAAGGTGGTTTGATAACTACAGGCTGTTTAGCAGGCAAGACAACAGGTGCAGATAAGTCTTGTACTACTAATTCAGATACAGCAGTCATATCCTCTTGATAAATTGGTTCAGCATTAATTGCTGTAGTAGACATTTCCGAATTACACGGTTCAGCAATTGCAGGTGGTTTGATTTCAATTGGCTTATATGATGGTTTGATAATAACCGTTTGTTTAGGAGGCAAGGATAAGGATGGTGCCGATTCAAGTTTTTGATCTTCCAGAATAGGCTCGGATAATGGCACACTTTCAACATCAACAACAGGAGTATTTGAAATGTCTTTGTCAGCAATGACAGGATTAATATTTACAGCTTGTTCCATTGACATTTCCACCGAGTTTGATTGAGTCACTGTATGATTTTCATTAGTTGGCAAACTGTCATTTTCACTAAAAGATGATTTAACTGCAGGATTGAATGGAGTAACAGGTGGTTTGATGAAAAGTTCTTTTGTGGGAGGTAATCCAACGATATCGCCTTTTTTGAAACTTTTCTTTGGTTCTGATTCATCAATTCGAATTAATTCTTTCAATTGTTCATTTTGTTCAGGCGTATAACTTGGAACAAACGGCAAAGCGGATTTCACTGCATCAGACAATACTTTGTGCCTCTTTTTGGATGGGGCTTCGTTAAAACAATATTACCTTTTGGATCTTCCAACAGTCTATTCTTGTATTCATTGACAAAGCGCATGTTCACTTGATACTCTTTCAGCAATTTAATCGGATTCATTTTATCATTCCATTCCGACATTGTTTTGATAAGCTGAACATGATTCTTTTTTTGATCTTGAATTTCCAACAGCGAGGCCTTCCGCTCTACAGACAACTCCTCCCTTTTAGCTTTGATTTTCTTGAACATGAGTTGGATTTCAGAGTCAAGTTTGGCAGATTTTTTCAAGAAGGTAGATTCAACTTCTTTTTCCATCAACTCGTAGCAAGTCAAATCGGGGTTAATATCCATTTTGAGATCTCCACAAAGCTCATCAACAGCATCAGTGATGGTATCTGTTCTATGAGAAATATGTGACTGGTACGCACAGGAAGAACAAACTAACAGCTTACAATGCATGCAGAATTTGTCAATTGTTTCGGAAGGATGAGTACTACAAAATTCTGTATTCAATACGACCTGCCGGTGTTTGCGGAATTCTTCCTTGAACCTGTCATTGATATATTCCAATCGTATTACATTGTGGTGGGCGGTATACTTGGTCTGTTTGTGGTTCTTTGCATACTCTTCGCACAGGTAAACTTTGCAGGATTCGCAAATATCGGTTGATGGCAACTGCCTGTCTTGCACACAAAGATCACACTTTTCATTTTTCATTTTTGGAAAAAATCCGTGAGTGGGGCTGTTCACCTCCAAATCATCCCAGTTGAAATATATAATTTGAGAAAACTAAAGTTTACCATATGAGCCTATAACCGCGGGGTTCAGTTGTCCAAAGGGAATTTGCTTGGCAGCTCATTATGGGTTGGATTACACCCATTTCCAGTCTGGTTCACTTATCCCAACTGCAAACTCTCAATAACCCAAGTAGAATGGACAGTTGTCCCATTACTGAACTTGAACAAGTTACGCTTTCTCATTCCTATATTATTACGTAATCAGAGCATCCAGTATTTTTAATGTTTTTAACAATCCACAAATTTTGATTTTTTAAATCGGACATGATTCAATCACCTTCTGAACATATAGGGCTAAACATAAATGACTTGACCACCACTCCGCATATAGAATACAAACTGATGGATGAATTTCTTTCGCTGAAATCGCCTTATTTATCCCCTGCAATCACTGATTACTTGCAAGGCGATAAAGCAATTCAAGATTTTATAAATAGAATCACACTATACAAAGATCGCGATTTCATGTACAAGGAGAGCCAAAATGATCAGCCTGTTGGAGTTTCGTTTGATGAAGATAATCAGGATTCTGTTATTTCCTTGGAGATTGTCAATTATGAAAGACCCAGAAATGGCGATTTGAAAGAATCTTTTATCGCAATGGAGCTGATTACAAAACCACACAACTTATTAAAGAAAGTGTACACGGATGAACTCGTTAATCAAATATTTCTCATATTGAAGCCAGCTGCTAAAGGATCACTGTTTCATTTCCGCAAGATCTTTATGACTGCTCTAATATACCACCCTAGGCTATTGTTTTCCTTTAAAAGCTGGATATTCTTGATGGTAAAACAAATAATCAATCAACCAGTACAGGATGCCATTGTATGTTGCTTTACTGCAATCTATACAAAAAAATATTTAGATTCTGAAGATTCGCTTTACGCAATGATTAGAGATAGTGGCTTTTTGGATTGTATGTTTACAAAGATGGTTAGTAGTGATATTCAGATTGTTCGTGCATTTTGCAGTACAATCCTAAGAATATTGAATATCTTGGATTTACACAATTGTAGCACCTTATTATGTAATTATAATGCAGAAATCACTATAGAAAAAGAGTCGGATTCCAGCTCTAACCTGCCGAAAATGTTTGAAAATATTGTGAAAATGCTAGATAGTACTGATTCAGAGATTAGAAACGAGATTATTGATTTTGTTGCAAATATGAAATTTACTGGTTATTGTGAACCAATCAAACTACAGTTTATGAAGGCGTTAGACTCACAATCACACATAGTAGCTTCTGTGGATTTGTTGAAACAGTAACTTACTTTCTGACATAGCTTGGATCTCTCATATATAGTCAAGATGTTGGAAATTTATGATATGATGAAATGCCAAGATATTCAATGGGATTATCTCTTTGATTTATTTAATACTAAACAGTAAGTGAACACTAACTAGAAACTGCTCAATCTACCAATCAAAATTGTTTAAACTAATTATAAAGAAACAGAATTCAATACGAGAGAAATATCCCAAGCTTGATGATTTACTAGCTGAATGCGCGTTTAAAGGGTTGATTATGGAAGTGATTGAAAAACAAACAGTTAGGGAAGAGTATGAACTGGTAAACAAGACTGGCCAGAAAGAAAGGGAGTTGGTAGTCGACGAAGTATAATCTGTAATTTGAATTTGCCTACAATAATAAAAAAGAACTTTGGTAATAACACTGTTGCAATATACCAAAAATAATATTCCATCAAATTTTGGCCCGCGTCAAAAGTTGACGTGAAATGGTATACTTTGGAGCCCAGGCAATTCCAATAAATCAAGTAATAGAACTATATCCTCAAATCATAATTGATGAAGAACGAACGAGATTTAATGAAACCCAACCCCTAACGTTTTTCTATCATTCATGTATAAGCTGGAAACACGCTATGGCTAGACTGAAAAAGAAGCCCAATTCACAATCCAGGCAGTCTAGCGTACATTATCAACAACGACTACTATTAGATTCTCTCCATCTGATTTATATGGAAATGGATGAACGTATTGATAGGACCTACTTGGATTATCTATCCAACCAAGACAAGGAAGAACTACTCTCAGGTTTCAACGAATCTGTATTTTACCATGCAATGACACTATACTATAACCTCGCTCCTGATTTACAATTAATTACAGATTTACGTGAAAGCGGCCAGCATCTGTTTAGCATATTCAACCTGACGTTGATTGAGATTAATCAACGGACAATGGTAAACCCTTTGCCTCCTTACAAGGATTTATTGTACTTTATGATTTACATAGTCCAATTCTGCGTAGATTCGATTTGGCTTGGACAGAATTTGAAAAGCATCTTTGTCAGTGGATGTACAGGTATAGTCCAAGAGGAATGATCTCTAAACAAGAAGATATCAGTATGTTTCAGGTACTTTTTTGCTAAAAAGATTTTGATGAATGAAACCATTAATAGATGCGTGAAAACTGGAATATTAGATAGAGATGCTTGCTTGGAGTGCGATCCGTTGGTAATGATTTCTTTGCCACGATTATGTTTTGTTAGTGGACTAGTGTACAACAAAAACTTGCTTCCAATGACTGATTTGGAATGCGAATTGAATTGGTTTAGAATGGATATGGACTTGCTTGTTGATATTTCAAACCGCTTGTTGGCGCTAAATGATCAAGACTTACATGATTTACAGTATCTGCTTGTGAATAACAAAGGGCAGAATAGATTTGTGGATATTTATAAAGATATTTGTCTTGTTGCGAGCAACTTGACCAGCCGTAGGGCGGCTGTTCTTGCAGATGTGCTTCGGAACGCAATAGAGCAGCTAGACGCATAGAAAATGAATAGATTAATAAGGCTTTATTCTTCTTTAATATTTTTTGTAATTGCTAAAGCTCTAGCCATAATATTTTTAGACAAGTCCTTAGCACTAGACTTTTTTGGTTTACTCGCTGGATCGGTTTGAATAGTTTCTGTTTTACTAGCTTCCAAATACAATTTACAATAAAGATTCAAGATAAACTTTTCCAAAGCTGGTTCGACTGATTTCCTACTTCTTTTTAATTCACAGGCTAAATGCAACGAATGGAAATCAGTCTTTGGTTTTGTAGTAACAGCGATTCTCTTTTCGATTTCAGGATCTATTGTTGACTTTACGCTCATTTCTTTAAAATCTTGATCGCTGACTTTGGTGTATGAGCTTAAAACGGCCAGAATGGATTTTCTTGCCTCCAAAAGTAGATTCTGTTGCAACATAATTGCCTCCTCAGTTTTCAGCTTTTTGGAAAGGTTCCAAAGTACGTTCACATCGTTTGTGAGTGTAGCTACTTCAATAAGGAACTTGATGTATTGGTGATAGTATATATAAAACCTTCCAGGTCTGGGTTAGCAATAAATTACAATTCTAGATCAGTTTTCCATAATTTGCGCATGCCAGCTTTGGATTTAATATTCAACAAACTACACATCTCCTCTTTTGCCAATTCTGGCTGCTTTATGATATTGAGATACATCCATGCTAACCTATAGTATGGCTTGTGATACCACCGTCTCTTGTCCACTTTCTTGATCGATACTAGGACAAAAACAAGTTTACAAATTGAGAGCGGTTGACTTGCCAGATGTGAAAATCCAGTAGCAGCGACTGATTTAAATGTTTCATTCAATTGTGGGTGCAATGCACAAAGTTTATCAATCGTTTCACTAATATGGACATCTCGTAGACTACGGTTTTGTTTACATTTAAGCAGATATGATGCACATTTGTAGATTGGATCGAGAAGAGGGTCTTGTTCTTTTGACGTAGACTCGGAAGGCATAATTGAAATCGCTTTCAAATAGCATTCAGTCACTTGGTCTGGCTCTTTCTCTAACTTGCGGTAAACATGTGCAAGTCTATAGTAGTAACTCCATTCTGCCGAATTATAACTGATTGCTTTTTTGAAGCAAAATGCCATTATTCCATACAGATATTTGATGGACTTTTCTGCAGAGTTTTCTGTAAATGTCGGCACCACTACATCTTGATCTGAGCTCTCTTTGATCTTTGTCTCCCACAGCTTTTTGACCATAGGTTCATTTTTGATAACCATAGAGTTCATTGGCGCTATAATTACTGATACTCGTACCTGAAATTATCGATTGACACAGTAGTGCAAAACAAGACCAAAGGCAATTTGCATTTTGCTCCAAATCAAACTTCGTTAGTTGATGTCGCTGTTGTCTTTCAAGTTTTGTCGCTCGTACAAAACAGTGAAATGCATGCTAAATTAATGGTATGTACCTTTTGGTACTCTGCGATCTTGATCCTATCCGTATAACTAGTTATATTGACTGACAGAATTTCATATGCCAATGCAGTGTAACAAGTTGCCAATGAAACCCACGCATCCATATCAAATGGTTTGAGTGCAAGATGCTGGATGAATTTCTCAATAGCGGTGTTGAGTCCAGTCGCGGAATCCTTTTCTTGTTTATTGTAGTAGCCGTTCAGCAAAACCTTTCCTTGTATGTAGAATAAATCAAAGCACACCACTTTTGTTAATTGAGCTTACCTGGAATATCATTAGTGTATTCGGGAATCACTCTTACAGCTAGATTTTGAGACTGACTTGGATCAGCAGTTTTCACATGAATATCAGAGGAAAGAAGAGCTTTGATTGCCAATAGATTTGATTTTACATACACTGCATTAAAAAAAATTACCTTGCTCCAACGGTGGTTCTGGATATATCTTACAAATCAAATCCATACAAAATCGAAGGTCTTTAGGAAGCATTCTAAAATTCGAAGTGGACATTTTTTCCATCAAAATAGGTTTAAGGAATTTGAATAAGGCAACTGCAGCATGTTCGTCAAACTCTGAGTGCTTGCATTTATGATCCCAAAGGTATTGGTTTGGATTTGCTTTCAATTCTGTGCCATACAAGCAGGCATAGCACTGATAGATTTCATGATCATAAGCCGCACCATATTTGGAAATATGGTTTACGTTATACTTTAGGAATATACCATCCGAACCTCCACACAATCCAAACTTGCCCAGTTGATCGTGAGCCCATATTAAAATTTCGCTCAATTTGTCATTTTGATCCTTATCGTCTCTGTTTGGAGCAAGGTAATGAGCAAACAATACCCAACTATTCGCACAAAAGTTCTTCAAGATTCTCATTCTCGAGTGAAAAGTGTTTTTTGGGGAAACTGAAATATCCTTGATATTTTGTGCGATTATCCAAGATATCTTTACACACGTAAATGCAACAAAGCTAAACTCTGAATCTTCCAAGGGTGTTTCCAAGTATTTTGCCTTCCAAGAACTGTCTTGAAGAGCAGTATTTACCAGTTCATGAATCAGTTCTGAAAACTAGGTTATGAACAGTTACCTTTTCTAGTACGACATAAATATCTAAAGATTTTTCCTGGAGGTAGCTAATTAATAGATAGCATCCTTCTTGGATACTCATGAATGCAGATTTTTCCAGTCCCAATGTAATACATGATACCTTCAGCATCTCCATAAGCTCTAACCGCTTTAAAGGTGGCATTTGATTTATAATGTCTTTTCCGGGAATTTCGACATTGCTTCTCATGTTCAATAACAGGCTTTCCAATCGTTCCACTACTTGTTCCAATTTCATGTCATTCATAAGGGACTGAGTTTCATCAATATGCAATCGAAGCTGTTGGTATTTTATCTTGAAAGATATCGAATCCCGATCAATCTTGTTTTCTGTAGTGCTTGCCAGGACAGTGACTACCTCTCCTTTTGGATAATGCACATTGTAGAAATCAACGCAATCCTCCAATGATTTAACTACTGTGTATGGAGTTCCAACTACTTCTTCTCTTTTTGCGATTAGCCAGTAATATCGTAAAACATAGGATGGATCAACTTCTTCAGTATCTACCCATTGTCTAATCTTTGTCATGGCTCTGTTGAACAAATCCAATCGGGAACATCGAACTAAAGGATTAATTGATCCAGTTCCGCCTATTTCTTCATCACAATCTTCATAGAATTCCTTTTTTGAGCTATCCAAGATTGAATCAAAGAGCATTTCGGCAATAAATAGCACTGCCCCAATTTGGTTATGGATAGATCCAAAGAAAGGAGAGTTCTTTAGATCTCCAATAATGAAATCAAAAACAGATGTGGTCCTAGAACATACATGAAGCAGCACGCTTAGTATTGCATACATTTTTGCTGAAGATGTGTTGTCTTTGACATCCTTTTCAATCAATTTAATTATAAGCTTGCATACTATCATTGAAATTGTAGATTGGTGGTTTGAACTCAAGTTTGCTATAAATTCTTGACAATCTTTGGTCGATGTAAAAAAAGCATGATCATCCGTTTGATCCCAAAATGCAAAATTAAGTGCATGCACTTTTCTTTTGATTTTCTTTCGGGTTATCTGTTTGGCAAGCAATTCACTAGCCAAATAATTGTTGAATTCCGTGTAATCACTAATAGCGCCAGCAATAGAAAGGCCGTTTTCAGTAAATTGCAGGTGGGGTGGTAGGTTTTGATTCAAAGTGGTAATTTCCTCCAACTTCAAATCTTCTTCCTCTTCTTCTACCGTATGTTGTCGTTTTACCCTTTCAGATACTCTTTTTCTCTTTGGTTTTCGTTTCTTTTGAGTGCCTTCAGAGCTATCGGATTGTTCTTCATCATCTTTCGCTGGATCCTCCTCCATGGCATCCTCCTTTACAATTTCCTTGTCTGCATCAACTTCCATTGTAGGGGAAGGCGTTTGTTCTTCTGCACTCTCGGTATTTGTGATCTTTTGTGAATTAAAGTCTTCATCATGAACCTCTGGATCGCTTGCCTTTTGAGAAAGGTCCAAATTAGTAATCTCCTGAGTGTCAACTTGCATATCAACATCCATGTCATTTTCAGGGTTTGGATCGATAGTGTCACCCGTTTGATGCTCCTTTTCGCTAGATTCTACCTCCTCATCTTTTTCCTGTCCAAAGTTTTCCTCGTCTTCCGTGTATTCATTTGGATTTTCCTGAAGATTCTCATCAGGTATTGGAAAATCACTTTCTGGCTCTATTGGTTCATCAATATCCATTTCTTCCCCCTTTTCCACTATTTCAACTTTAACATGAGGGATAAACTCTTCGCTTGCCCTATCATCAGAGATAAATTACTGAATTTTCAAAAAGGTCGAGACCAGCTTTAAAGTGAAATCTCTCAAAGTGCTACTATTTGATATTTTTAGGTTGTAGCATTGCGGTTTTGCATTGTTGGCAGAAATTAAAAAATGATTTACCTATATAAAGGGGCTTTCGTGGGACTGACAGTGTTATAGGATTTGACTTGAATTTGTAGATTTCCTGCATCGGAATATCAGATACTAATAGATAACCTCCATGCAAATGGTCTCTGATTATTTCCGCTTTAATACCCAGTGCTGTTTTCTCATTTGGATCCAATTTCAGAACCAAATTGCCCCATTCTAGCGCTTCCCTAAAGCACCCATAATCATACATTAACTGTTGTCAAAGAGAAAAACCTTTTGGATTTTAACCATAATCATTACCCTTTCATCAGGCAATAGCTGAAGCACTAAAGCTTGCAACAGTCTATCCAAGCATTCCTGATAATCACCCTTTTCCATCCTTAGATCCGAGACTTTTAACAGCAATTTCAAATCCGAAGGGTCTACATCAATCGCCATTTCGAAATATTTCAGCCGATCCGGTCCTTCCAATAAGGTCGCATAGTTTTTGTAAACGCAATATTTCAACACATGGATTGATGAATCATGAATATCGCTAATCTTTTCCAACTTTTCTTTGAAATATTTCGACTTTATAATACTTTCAAATTCAGCTTTCGTTTCTGCTGGGTTTGATTTGATGCGGACAAGTGCGCTGGTATATCTGGAGAGCAGGGATTCAATCTATCTTAAGCCAAGCTTACTTCCTTTTCTCTAATAATATGATCTTCAACTGCGATATGCTGCTGGTCCTCATCATTCAAGATTTCAAATGCGACCATTTCTGGAAATCAATTTTTTGGAATTTTTTATGAAAGACAAAGAAATAACAACGAAATTGGGCCTTCCCAAAATACCACAATTAACAGAACTACCAGAGTCCCAGTCGTTATTAAAGCCAATTGTTCTGGATCCCAAATCACCATATTATTCAGAATCCGGAATTCCAAAAACAACTGGGGATTATCAGCAAAGAGTAAAGAATACATTCGACATTAAGCCTCCAGCATGGTATAAAGTACCATTCAGGAAAAGCCCCATATTTATTGGAGCCGCAATCTTTTTTGGAACTACAGTCGCCGTCTTTTTCTCCAATGCAGCTATAGTATATGGGAAGGAAAGGAAAGTTGAAGCGCTGCTGCAGGAACGGGACAGGCTTAGAGGAATTTTAAAAGGACTTGATCAATAAATAGGATCATTCAATTCAAAAAAAGTAACATTTTAATGAAAGGCTCAAACAGCAACACCTCTATCTGCGCGGCCCTTGAGTTTATCGCATTCCTTTTCAAATCTATATTAATAAGTAATTACCGCAAAGACCGTTCTTTGAATTCGGAAGCCTCTCTTTCAGCTCTACGTTTAGCAAGTTGCAAGTTGCTTTCCGAAAGTTCCTGTTGTTTAGTTCAAGCTTACCAATTCTTCTAATTGCGCCTTCATCTTCTTCAACTTTTGCTCCATCTTGTCTTGTTCTTCTTCAAACTTTTGCTTGAGTTTCTCTTTTTCACCAACAGCGAATTGTAATTCTCTAATAACTCTTTCGGATTTACGCAAGTTCTTTAATGCTTCATTCTTTTCTTTTTGTTCATTATCAAGTTGGGTGGTTAATTCATCCAGGCGGGATTCCAGTCTCCTGCTTGTCATTGACTCGCGCGCCAAGTTAAGACCTTCATATTCATATAAACGCGAAGATAATTCTTTGAGAGACTTTTCCAAGATTAACTTTGCTTTTTCGAGCTCAATGTTCAAGCTTCTTTCTTTGGTCAATTCTTGTTGAACATCAGAGGCATGCTGTTCAGAGCGTTTGGCTCTATCTTCAGCACTCTTCAATGCTTTTTGTCCTTCATCAAGCATATCACGCAATTCTTGTGCTTGGGCATCCAAGCTGGCAACGTTCTTGTTCATGTTGTTCTTGTCGCGAAGAGAGTTGCTGTATTCAGCATCCAATTCGTGAAGTCTTTGTTCATAAGATTTCTTCATCTTTTCGAATTGAGCAATTTGAGTTTCTTTTTCGTCAACAACACCACGCAATTCTCTAACGGTACTATTCAATGAATTAACGGAATTTTGAAGGTCATCATTGTGACTCAACAAATCAGAATGGGCTCTAGTAATGTCTTCCAATTTGCTTTCCAACTTTTCCTTTTCTTTCTTCCATTGGACAGAAGAGCGCAATTCAGTGTCAATCTTGATGTTCAAGCCTTCAATTTCTTGTTCAAGGTCCCTGATATTCTCCTTCATGGAGATACCTTTAACCTTTTCGCTTTCAAGGTCTGCCATCAAAGACTTGATTTCTTTTTGGTACTTCTTTCTGGCTTGGTCTTCGAATGCTTCTCTTTCGCTCAAATCTGCACGATTTCTTTCATTGATTTGATTGAGTTCGTCTTGCAGTTTACGCTTTGCAACCAACAAGTCGGCAAGTTCATGAGCAGATTCTTCTTGCTTGTCTTGTAAGTCAACAAGTTGTTGTTCGAAAGATTTGGCTTGATCCTCAGCCGCTCTCTTGGCTTTAACAATGTCTGCATATTTGTCTTCCAATTCTTTAATAGCTACCTTGTTTGCAGATTCGCTCTTTTCGGCCTTCATTCTTCCTAATTCAGCAGCCTCCAGTTTTTCAGAAGCTTGGTCTGCACGAGCTTTGTAAAGTGCAAGTGCTTCATTCAATTCGGCTGATTTGAGAGTTTCGGCATCGTATCTTAATTGCAAGTCGCGCAATTCAGCAGCAAGTTTACGTCTGCTAGCACTTTCTTCACCTTTGGCAACTGTTTCGGATTCTAATCTGGCTTTTAGGTCATCCAATTCTGTTTGCAATTGTTTCTTTGCCTTTTCGCTGGATTGCAAAGCAGCAGTCTTTTCATCGATTTCTTGGGCAGCCAATCTTTGCGCAGCCATCAATGCTCTTCTAGATTCTTCCAATTTAGAAATCTTGTCTTCATACTCTAGAATGGCGGCTCCACGAAGCGGACCTTCGTTGGTTTGAGCATTCTTTGCAGCTTGTAAAGCTTCGCGAGCTTCTTCCGACTCTTCAAGCTGGGCCTTTAAGGTTTGGTTTTCGTTGAGCAATCTTCTCTTGAGTTCAAGCAAGTTTTGCTTGCTGTCTTCACCAGAGTTGAGTTCCTTGTCTAATTCTGCAATCTTCTTGTCAAGCTGCTTCTTGGATCTTTCAACGCTATCAATTTGCATTTCAAGCCTTTCAATTTCAGATTGGAGGGTATTGGCTTTCTTTTCATGACGTTGAGCCAATTCTTGAAGGTTTTGGCGGTTGCGCTCTTCTTCTTCCAAACGAGCTTGCAATTCTTTAACAATTGCCTCGTTTCTGGACTTTAGTTTTTGCAAGTCAGATTGCCCTTTGGCAGAGTTTTCAGCTCTAGAGCTTAACTCTTCAAATTGTTCTTCCAGCTTCTTCTTTTGCTTGAGAGCGTCATTCTTTGCATTATTGGCTTCGTCCAACTGCTCGCCCAAGCTATTTACTTCTTTCATGAGCATCTTTCTGGTTTCTTCCATCAAAGCTTCTTTTGCTTGAATGTCATACTCGGACTTTTTTCTAAATTCTGAAAATTGGATTTCCAATGATTTTTTAGCATCTTCAGCAAACTGCTTGGCCTTTTCTTCAACTTCAACTTGTAGAGTAAGTTCTTCAATCTTTGCATCCAATCTACGTTTGGTTTTTTCCAGTTCATGCTGGTTTCTACCACCATCACCGATTTCGTTAATTAAGGATTTCAATTCAGCATCCATGTCGTTTTTGCTCTTTTGCAATGCAGCAATTTGAGAGTTCTTTTCTTCAACAGAGAGCTGTAATGAATCCAATGAAGCTTGCAATTTTCTAGCATTTGAATCAGCAACATCACGCTGTCTTCTTTCGTTTTCCAAGTTCAGATTGGCAGCATTTACCTGAGCCTCTACTTGCTTGAGTAATCTCTCGGCGTTTCTTGCAGTGTTGTGTTCTCTTTCAATTTCCAATTTCAAATCTTCGATTTCAGTGCTTAATCTAGCACGGGTACGATCAAGATTGCTTGAATTTCTTTCTGCTTCTTCAAGACGAGCAGTCAATTCAATGATTTCTTTGTCAACCTTCTTTTTGGCATCCTCGAATTCAGCAGTTCTCGAGAGAACATCCTTGTTGTATTTATCTTTGATTTGTTCCAATTCACTGGATTTCAATTGAAGTTTTTGAATGGCATCTGCCTTTGACAATTGTTCCTCTTCAACTCTGGCTTGTAAATCAGACACTTCCATAGACAGCTTCTTCTTTTGGCTTTCCAAAGCTTGTCTTTTTTGAATTTCTTGTTCCAATTCTTCTTTGATGGAATCGCTTTGTCTACTGATACTTTGTTTTTCGCGTTCTAATCTGCTGTTTTCAGTTTCAAGAGCATCTAACTTTGAAGTTGCTGAAGCAATTTGCTTTTCCAACATCTCTTTTTGAGATCTTGTTTCAGTCAAATTGACTTCCATTTCTCCTGCTTTGGATCTCAAAGCTTCCAATTCACTGTCGGTTTGTCTCTTGGACTTTTCCAATTTAGCACGTTGTTCTTCAGCTCTTTCAATCATTTCTTTCAATTCAGCAACTTGCAATTCAACAGTTTGCTTAGACTTGGTAATATTTACTACGTCTTGTCTTACAGATTCCAAGTCATTGTTCAACTTTTCTACGGCAATATGACCCTTCTTTCTGGTGTCATCCAACTCTTCTTGAGTTTGATTCAATTGGGTCTTTAAATTGGCAACTTCTTGGTCTCTTAATCTACGGATTTCGCCTTGTTTTGATTCTTCATTGCCCTTTTCTTGCATGATTCTGTGGAGCTCTTCAACTTCTTCTTCTACCTTCTTTTTTTGCTTTGCAACCTTTTCCTTTTCGGACTTTTCATTGTCAAATTCTTCTTGCAGAGTTTGTAATTTGATAGCCAACTCCCTACGTTGTCTTTCGATGCCGTCCTTTTCAGCACTTTGAGCAGCCAAATTTTCGTTCAAAGAAGCAATTTCGGACTCTCTCTTTTTCAAAGTAAATTCAAGCTCTGACTTGATTCTTTCCAAATCGGCAATAGTGTTGAGAGCTTTTTGAAGTTCCAATTCCAATGAGGCACGCTTTTGTTCCACCCTTTGTTTTTCGGAAACTTCCTGTTCATGCTTTTGCTCCAATTCCGAAAGGGCTGCTTGAATTTTGGCCTTGTTCTTTGCAAGTTCGGCTTGACTATCGCCAGAAACGGAGAGTTGGAATTCCAAATCATTGAGCTGCTTTTCAACAGCCTTTTTATCTGCATCGAGCTTGGCAACTCTTTGGAGTTCCAATTGGAGTTCTTCTTCAATTTCCTTTAATCGCTGATCTTTGCTTTGTTTTTCTTTTTCAAGACGATCGATGGATGAAGCATCATTAGCAGCCTGGTCATGCAATGCTTTAATTTCGGCATCAAGCTTTTTCTTGGCAGCCAAGAGCTGTTCTGTTTGAGCTTCTTTGTCTTCCAACTCCTTCAAAATATCTTTGACTCTATCGTTCAAATCAACTTCTCTCTTTTGAGTTCTAGCCAAGATTTCTGCTTGGTCAGCAGCAGCATTTTGTTCTTGCAACAACAAGGATTCTAAACGCTTCTTTTCCTGTTCCAATGCAAGACGCAGAACTTCGACTTTGGCACGTTCTTCTGCCTCTTTTGCAGCGCGTTCTTCCAATTCCTTGAGCTGAGCTTCGCGCTTTTTGGTCTCTTCTTCATTACGTGTAACGTTAAGCAATGGTTTGACCTTGACATAAAGCTTCCACCATGACCATTCTCTTAAAAGTACATAAATTCTTGCATTCTTTTGAATGATTCTAATGGCTCTGAATTGTTCAATCTTGCGTTTGTAAGTTCTTCTTGCAAGATATCCTCTCATAATTGCTTGGATACGGATGACCAGCTTGCCTAATTGAACATCTCTTCTGTTTTCAAGTTCTGCCAAGACACCAGCACGGAAGAATACCTTGGTGGAACCAATTCTGTATTGGTTTTTGTCAAGATTCAAGTGTTCAAGGAGGAGAGTTGCTGCTTTTCTACCTTCAATGTATCCCTTTGGAATAACAGCAGGTCCCAATACTTCATATCTGGTTCTGAAATCCTGGAAGATCAATCTGTTAGGGAAACCAGCACGGCAAATTCTGATACCTTCCAAAACACCATTGCATCTCAACTGATCCAAGACCAAGTTGATGTCAATTTTACCAGGCTTCTTTTCTTCGTTTGGAATAATACAACGAACAAAGTGTGGCTGGGTAGAGTAAAGTTGGCTCATCAAAAGGGTCAATCCTTCCTTGTGCTTTTGAGAGACAGTTCGGAAAGCACCCTTCTTGGTTACTCCGCGAGCCTTTCCTGGGTTTACGTCTTCTTCGTCACCAACTGAATCCTTGAATAATTCAGCAATATACTTTTCGGTAGAGGCGGAAAGGAGCTTTGTTACATTTTCGTTCAAAGGATCCTTGTTCTTGTCTAGCCATCCCTCAACGCTATATTCTACTTTGCCAGCATAGTGTTGTAGAATGAAACCATCGTTGAACCTTGGCACGTCATACTTGGCGGATTTACCCTTCC
Organism: Boothiomyces sp. JEL0838; assembly: GCA_027604245.1. NCBI lineage: Eukaryota > Fungi > Chytridiomycota > Chytridiomycetes > Rhizophydiales > Terramycetaceae > Boothiomyces > Boothiomyces sp. JEL0838. The sequence goes on from JADIIY010000064.1 coordinate 39,359, forward strand.
ACAAACCGTTCAGCTTGCCAATAAAGGTCTTGTCAGTAGCTTTTGGCATGACACACTCTTCATCCAACAGAGACAAGATACCAATTGGGGAAGTCTTTTCAATCAAATCAATGGTTGGTTGGAGATCCAAACCAAAGTCGATGAATTTCCATTCAATACTTTCTCGCTTGTATTCTTCTTGTTCTAAAATGAACATATGGTGGTTAAAGAACTGTTGCAATCTCTCGTTAGTATAGTTGATTTGCAGTTGTTCGAAACTATTCTTTTCAAAGATTTCGAAACCGGCAATATCGAGAACACCAATAAAAGTTGCCTTTTGAGCAGGAGTATACAATGTTTGATTGATTCTGTCAACCAATTCTCCAAACATTCTTTCGTACAAAGATCTAGACAAAGCTTCAATGGAGTAGTAGACTTGGCCAACATTTCTGGCTTGGGTTACCCAGTCACGACCAGCTTTGATTCTAGGCTTCAACAATGCTCTAGTAAATTCAGCAACAGGAATTCCAAGAACATGGCAGACCTTTTCAATAATTGGACCAGCTTGGGAAGTCAAGTTTGCTTGGTCCTCTCGGTCAGCATCAACAGTCAAGTTTCCGAGATGCAAAACAGCAGCGACAATTCTAAATAGATTGTTTTGGTCATTTTCATTAAAGTTCATAACCTTCAATGACTCTTTAAGAGCCTTGAAATCGGCAGCATCATCCACACCATCAACATTCTTGTTTGAATTCTTGGTGAAACGGTAGTCGTTAGCAGTACCATCTAAAAGCAATAGTTCTATCATTAGTACTAACAATACGCTTTAATTCAGGAGATGAGCCTTTCAAGAGCTGGTAAAAGATGTGGTAGTTTCTTTCCTTGGTGGTTTGGTGGGTAACTCTAGACTTTTCCAAAAGGTATCGTTCGATATTTGCCCCAGCAATCTGGCCACCAGAGTTAAATTCAATTCGAATAAATTTACCGAAACGCGAAGAGTTGTTGTTTCTAATAGTTTGCGCGTTACCAAAAGCTTCCAAAATAGGATTGGCTTGGATAATTTGCTGTTCCAATTCTCCCAACTTTCCAGTGGAAGACGTGGCACTTGCAAGGTATTGAATAACCTTTTTGGTGTTTTCAGTTTTACCTGCACCAGATTCACCACTATTGTTAGAAAAACAATTTACGTAATCAAAATAGACTGGTTTTCTTTGGTTTCAATCATATCATGGTAGGATTGGTCCACGACCGAGTAAACGTGTGGTGGCATTTCGGATCGCTTCTTGCCCTTGTATGCCTTTACAATGTCATCAGAGTAGATTGGTAATTTTTTGTATGGATTCACGGTGACACAGAAAAGACCAGAGTAAGTCTAATTTAGTAACAGGTTTACATAAATCAAATTGGTTGTGTATCTCAATTTGAGATTGTGTACGACTGATGCTTCATTTAAATGAGTCAATTCTGCCATATCTTCTACACGATCAAATTTTGGAGGATTCATTTTTTCAGTGTCATTGATATTTACAGTTCGTTTCTAGGTTAAATTTCGTATACGGTGTTATCCTCTAATTGAATTTCGACTTCGTCGCCATTTTCTTTTACTATAGTTGCAGCAAGGAAGCCTTCCTTCTTGTCGGCAACCCAAACCCATTTCTTTTCGTGCCAGTTTGACCCAGCCATCGCATCGCTTAATCCGTTCGGAGTTATTCTTGCAAGAAACTGGCTTGCCATCTTGTTTGTCAAAGATTATCTGACGTGTTTTCGCTGATTTTCAACAACCACGTGATTGCAGATTTGGCCATTGTTCTTTTTGCTTATTTTTGCCCTTATTGTTATTTCTTACGACTCATTGTTTGATTGGTGGAACAGTCGCCGGTCGCGAAAGAGACAAAATTATCATAATCCAAGTAGCACTTGAATGTTGCGGTTTGCATGGTTTGAAAATCCTAATTTTTCTTTGATAATGAATTTTGCAATCCCACTTGAATCAGCACCGGAATTGACATTTTTATGCGGAACATCAAACAAGAGATTGAGGGAAGTGGATTTAAAAATAGTTTCGCTTACGAGCTCATTTCAAGTGAGATTGACCGAAAGCGACTTTGTGTCGTTAAGCGAAAACCAATCAATACTGTCCAAAGAAGATTTTATCGATGTGTCTTTCAGAGCGCTTACTTGTAATGAACCGGATACCCAAAAGCTGATTGAAGGTGATCAGCTGGTTTGGCAGTATGATGCTCTGGGGATCCAGGAATATATTAGTCTTGGCTCTGTACCATTACAGCCTTGCGAAATGGCATTGCAACAATTTATCAATCAGCTACTGATGTCAAACGCGGAGTTGAATAGCTCCAAACAAACCTACGAAGACAAGATTGCTGAACTTACACACGATCGCGATCTTGCACTCTCGAAATACTCTAATTTAGTGAAAGAAAAGGAAATCGCTGACTATATCATGATGAAAAAGTTTAAGGATCTGCTCAATTCCAAAAAGCGAAAGATCAAGAACCTAATGGAAGAAAAGAACACTCAAAGCCAGCATAATATTTTCAGTCAAGTCTAATTTAATTGTTCATTAGTTTAAAACGCGTGTTTATTTTTGATTGCTGTTTACAAAGCACATTAAGCATTTGCCATTTTAATCTTGTATTATTATATGTGATCAGGTAGTCCATTTCGGTATTGTTTTGTTTGAACATGAGTTTTCTCCACGAACGTTTTTTCTCCCACAATACATGGCAACGATAGAAAAACCATCGATTAAATCCATCAAATTACAACAGCAAGCTCAGCTCACCAAGCTGCAATTAAAGGCGGAGGCGGAAATGGAGATGCTGGACACTATGAGAGAATACATGAAGGTACAAGAAAGCTTATTTAGGCACGGTCAGAATTGGAACATCAGCACTCTAAAGTTAGATATATCTGATTCTAGGCGCTGGAAAAGCTATCTAAAACACTAGCGATGCGAAAATTGAGGAAATATCTTGGAAATAATCCATCACCATTTCTTGTTGCTGGAGCCACAGGATCGATTCAGGATACTCCAGAAGATCAGATTCGGTAACAATATTCTTATAAAGTCAAATATATGCCTCATTCTCAACACTATTGGTGGAAACAGAATCACTATCAAAGAATTATGATACAATGAGCGAGCAGATCACAAATGAGATATCGGATGTCATTAAAGAATTTGGAAAACAAAAAGCGGTATCGCTCAAAAAAGTAGTTATAGGGCTAAATTAGCATATCGAATTTGCCGCGAAATATCAAACGGAAATCACCACTGCGTTTGAAGAATTGGAGAAACATAAAATGCTGTATGACAAGGCATCAAAGGAAAGCGACTTGGCACAAAAGAAATACGAAGATGCGTTAAAAAAGCCAAAGTCTGGGCTACAGTCGCTGAAGACAATGGTGACGGGTAAAGATGCCGCGTCAGTGGTTCAAAAAGTACCCAAAGATTAATGCAGTTAAAAACCAAAGCCAAGCAAAAGTCAAAGACCTTGGATGAAGCCAGGAATATTTATTTGCTATCTCTTCAAGGATACAACCGACTTGTTCAGCTTTATGAAAAAGAAGATTTGCCAAACCTCATGCAAAAATTAGATGGCAAGTATTACGAAACAGTTCAAACTCTTGTGAATTCATTTTCGAAATTCCAGGAAGAAGTCTCTACCAGTGGATTGAAAACCTCTGAAACGATCAAACAAAAAGCAAGTTTGATTAATAGGGAAAAGGATCTATCTCAATTCTTGGCTGATAACAATACTATTTTCAAAGAAACTAGTGATTTACAGTTTGAACCAGTTGGTTTGGACCAAGTAACTTTTGTTAATCTAGACCAAAGAATTAGTGGTTGATGAATTTAGCAAGATCTCTCTTGGAAAGCATCTGGGAGAGTTAATCGCACATGATGATCTCATTGCGTCATTACAGGCAATCAAAGAAGCAGAATTATCTGGTGCCAAACATCTAGTGGATGTTTACACAAATGCTCCACAGACAGGGAATCCAAATGCATCAATGGAAGTAAATCTTGGCTAATAATAGTTGATTCAAGATATTCAAAACAGTTTGGACTTGTTCAAATGCCAACGAGCTAAATTTGGAATTCAAATAGAAACCTTAAAGAAACTGAATGGTAATTTTCATTGACGCAGTCGCTCCTATCATGCCTCCTAAACCAGAAGCAGTTACTTCTCCAAACGGTACTGCCACCAATATGAAGCAAATTGCATCTGTTTTATATCCATACACTGCTGAAAATGAGGGAGATTTAACCGTTTTGGAGGGAGATGAAGTGGAAATTGTTGAAACTAATACAGAAAATTCAGGCTGGATAAAAGTAAGCTTGGCTAATCCAGGTCAGGGTTATTAAATCATCTGAAGTTGGGCTGATTCCTGCAAACTATATTCAAGTTAAAGTTCAACAGCCACTTTCATCAATCAATTTACCATTGTCAGGCTCTAAAATGGTGGAAGCAGTCTACGGTAACCATAATTAATCTAGACTATAGCGGCACGGAAGAAGGAGAGCTTTCATTCAAAGTGGGCGATCAGATAGAGTGCATCGATGGAATTAACGCTGAAGAAGAGTGGTGGGAAGGCAAATTGGTTCGAACAGGAGAGATTGGTGTTTTCCCAATCCTATTTACTAAAGGTTGGGAAGCAGTGGCAGCAAGTGTGCAAGCAGAACCTGTCCCAGCCCAGAAAAGGCCAGTATCAATGCTATTATCGAAGCGACAAAGTGGAATGAATTTCAAAACAGATCAATCATCGGTAAAATCACTCCCACTTCGAAACGAGCCAACACTATTTGAAGTGCAAACGGCAACCGTATTATACCATTACGACGCAACTTGTGATGGAGAATTATCACTTCAAGTGGGTGAAGTTATTAAAGTCTTGAGCAAAGATACTGGCAATGAAATGTGGTGGGTCGGTCAAGGCAAACATGGAAAAGGAGAGTTCCCGTCAAACTATGTGCGTATAAATGAAAATTCAATCAAAGTAAAAGCATTATACGATTTCACTTCGTCAACACCCGGAGAGCTATCGTTCAAAGCAGGCGATGTGCTCAACGTCGTGCAATCAAATGTAATATCGATTAATATTAGGATGTTGACTGGTGGGACGGTGAGATTAATGGAATGAGCGGAGCATTCCCTGCCAACTATGTTGAAAAGATTCAATAAACTTTCTTTCAAATAAATACGGATTTATTCATCAAATTGTTTTAACGAATAAGTTTGTTTTTATATAGGCTAGTGTGTCGATGGTATTGTCATCAAAAGTGCCTTTCCATCCGCTAACAACCACGTCATTCATTTGCTTTCCTAATTGATCAATGTCGCCCAAAGAATTTGTTTTGATAATCCTCTTTTTAAGATTGGAATCAGAGTTACTTTTCTGCATTGGCTTGGTGATTACTATTTTAGGTACTCTGCCCAGATAGATTTTTTCACTGATAGTCAGTGGCGTGAGAGGGTATCTCTTTGATTTGTACGGGGTATGGTGATATCTGGGCTTTAGCGAGAGTGACTTTAGACGATCAGATATATCGTTTCGATTGTACTTCATTGGAAAGGTTTCTGAAACATCTTTTTGTTCCCTTTGTGATGGCTGTGAATTTGGCCAGCCCTTATACATGTGACATTGTAATCAAGTTAATATCTTTAATCTTTTTGCTTGCTCGATCAATATACTACATTGGCCGTGTTCTACGCAAAATAAGTCAATACAAAACTATGGACTGGCCAATATTACAAAATAGGTAAACCAGTGTCGTACGTACAACCTCTCTTATCCAAATCGCTAATTGCCCGTACAATTCCGATAGCTGTCCATTGATTCTAGAATGTAATGTTCACAATTCATTTTATTGGTCACAGCACCCAATTCCAACCAATGATTAATCTCCGAGTGATACATGACCTCTTTTGATTGGTCACTTTTTCGGGTGGTGAATTTCAAAAGCGGTGGCTTGGTTATTTATTTTTTTTTATTTTTGAAAAAGAATTTGACTTTTTTTAATCGAGTAAAGCAAGCATGAGATTGGAAAAATGCTACTTTTGCTCTAGTACTTGCTACCCAGGACACGGAATTATGTTTGTTAGAAATGATTCAAAGACCTTCCGATTTGTAAATTGAACTAACAGCAGTGCCGATCCAAATGCCACAAGAACTTTAAAATGAAACGAAATCCTAGAAAAGTAAAGTGGACCAAAGCATTCAGAAGGGCAGCAGGAAAGGAAATGACAGTGGTAATTGTTCTTAATCACAGGACTCTACTCTTGAATTTGAAAAGCGTAGAAATATTCCAGTTCGCTACGACAGAGACCTTATGCAAACCACTCTCAAGGCAATCAAGCGTGTTCAAGAAATCAAACAAAAGAGAGAAAAAGTACACTACAAGAATAGGTTTATAACTGTTAATGTAGAATGGCTGGAAAGAAGGAAAGAGAATTGCAAGAGAACATTAAAGCTCTTCAAAAGAATATCGAATTGGTTGAAGGCGACGAAATTAAACAGAAGATTATGGAACACAAATTGGAAAAGCAAGAGCGTAACGATATGGAACTCGTTTAATTTGTATAAAGAGAATAAAACATTATTGTTATCTTATGATAAACAATCAGCGGTTAATGTTCCATCGCTATTAGCGCAATAATCTATCGTTATCAATTTGTGCTCTTTGATGCGGATAAATTCTCATCTGGGAGAAATCTGACTTTGCTTAAAAATCTCGATATACACTGACCTGGTTAGTGCTGCACTGATCTAGATCTATTCATTTTGCAATGATCTCTCTCCAAAACGTTTACTTGTGGTCATTCTATTGGTTCTCATTTGTACTACATACCGCTTCCATTTACGGAAACACGCATAAAAAAGAATACCCCTCTAGAAATTAAAAATCACTGAATGACCTTTGGTGCGGAATAATTAAATGAAAACCAGAGAGCGGTTAACCCGTTGAAATTACAAATATTTTGATATTATTCACTCTTTGCTATAGTATCATATGAGTCAATAAGCCGCAAGAGATGTAATTAGGGATGATTGGAAGCAAGATAAGCCACAACAACAGTAAGATTCTTAAACATGAATTTCGAATCTCTGGTACAGAAATCGATTGAATTTCATTCGCTGCCAGCGCTCGGAAAAGTAAAGACAATCGAAAACCGAATACAATCAATTGCAAAATACAAGCCTTCTTCCGAGATAATAAAACATGCGCAAGGAACCAGGATTATTACCCATAGGAAAACTGTTGCAGTGATTGAAAAGTTTTTGGAAAAGAAACGAGAGGTTGGAAGTTTATTGGAAAAGCAGTTGTATGCTGGGATGACTAGCAAAGATCTGATTAAGCGATTGATTGTAAAGCGACCATTGGTCTTTATGAACCCATCCGATACCACTTTAAAACTAGATGGCAAGTACCTTCCAACTACCAGAGAATGGAAAAATGTGCCGCATGGATCTCTAGAGTTGCCTATCCAAGAATACCTAACTTATGAAGAAATGGCTATTTCGGCACTAGTTGGAGTATCTACACCGACATATTTCATCAACAATGGCAACAAGTTTAACCACGCCGAATTTGATGAAAACCATCAAGACTTTGGGATTGTTGTTGGATTAGTCGGGAGCAGATTTGAAAACCCAGATGAAATGGAATCTCGATTTATACTGAAAGGAGATGTACCAGATGAATGGAAACCAGTCTATTCCTCAAAGCACTCGAATGGGTTTAGCGAACAAAGATACAGAGAAAGAATGCGAATTACGTTTGAGACTTTAGTAGCGGAAGCTGAAGAGAGAGGTAAAGAGTATCAAAAAAAGGTGTATTTGAATGTGACTGGTTTGGGGCTGGGTGTATGGAGATATTCTGATCAACAGCCCAGTATCTTTATTGATGAATTCGTCAAAGTATTAAAAGATACTCGTACTGAATACATACACACTGTCGATTTTGCATGGATAAATGGTGCGTTTCCACCCAAAGTGAGAGATATCAAAATCATCTCCACAAAACGGAATTTGGCTGATAAACTTGATGAGGATTTATTGCTGGTTGGTACGTATGCTTGGGACTCTAATAGTTTTCCTGGCAATGAATATTACTTGGGCTCATTAAGTGGGAGTATGGATCCAGCAGCTGCGTGTTGCTGTACTATTAGCGAACTACAAAACCCATTAATTAACGATTTCACAAACCGAATAAACATTTACTAATTCGATTCATTTTCAAGGCTTTGATTCTAGCTGTTGGGGAACTCGGAATAACCGAGCAACTTAAAAGGATCAATTTCTTTGAATAAGCAATGTCCACACTGCAATTGATTCCAGCTACATCCACTACAGACAGGGCTTTTCAGAAACTTGTTGAGAAAACATTTATTGATACACCACTTTGGAAGAGCATATTTCCCAATGACAAAAAGAGACATCAAGTCTTCCCATACCTGTCTTCATGCAGAGCTAGACTAATGCTTCCGAAATCCTTTGTATTGGTAGATGGTGATAAGCAGATTGGACATGTTGCACTAGCTACCCCTGATCAATCGGCCATGGCAGTCTCGTTATGGGATATCATAGTATCTGGATACGCTCTAGTCCCATTCTTTATCGAATCCCAAAGCTTTAAATGGCTTAGTCAACTTAACGATCACTGGAAAGAATTGGGCAGTAAACAAGGAAAAGTGTGGACTTTGGAAGCTGTTTGCATTGATTCTACAGTTAGAGGAAACGGCCTTGGAACTCTAATGATGAACAAAGTGCTGGAAATGATTCCAAAGGGAGATGTGGTGTATCTTACAACTCAGGAAGATGCCAATGTAAGGTTTTACAAAAAGCTTGGGTTTGTTGTTATAGAGGAGGAATCATTAGTCTATGGCACTGAAATTACAAACTATGTAATGACTAGACAATGTTAATAAAAGTATCTTTGAATCTTTTAGATTTCGCAGTCTCAAATACCAAAGTCGCGAGGAAATGAGAAGTGAATGCGTTTGAATCTGTCAACTGATTCAGCAATATAATAGCACTCGTAAATGGAAATGCGGTATCAAGTATGTTTATCCACTCATTAACAAAACGTGAATGATTCTCAATCAGAACAGTGCAGTGAACTATAGGAACTCTCTTTACTTGCAAAAAATCTTTCGCCACCAAACTAAATTCCTTTTGAGCCATTGGATGTTTTCCAGATTTCCAGTATCTGCCGCCCATTTGAAAGTTTCCCTATCCCATGGACATCCATTGTCTAGCAACCATTTCATGTTATCCAGATTTCCATTATACGCAGCCCATTTAAACGTTTCTTTATTCCAGGGACATCCATTCTCCTTGAGCCATTTCATGTTTTCAAAGTTTCCGTTACCTGCTGCACCATTGAAAGTTCGAACATCCCAGGCACACCCATTCTCTTTCAACCATTTGATAATTTCCAAGTCTCCACCTTTTGCTGCAATAAAAAATGAGGATTCATCCCATGGACATTCATTATCTTTCAACCATTTTATGTTTTCCAATTTTCCATGTTCAACTGCACTCTTAAACACACTTGCGTCCCAGGGGCACTCATTCTCCTTGAGCCATTTCATATTTTCCAGATTTCCATTGATTGCTGCACCACTAAATGTCTGACTATCCCAAGGACACCCATTCTCCTTGAGCCATTTCATATTTTCCAATATTCCTTTCCTTGCTGCCCAGTAGAAGGTGTTTTCATTCCAAGGACAGCCATTTTCTTTAAGCCATTTCATATTGTCAAAATTTCCATTCACTGCTGCGCCAGCGAACGTTCTATAATCCCACAACAGCTCATTCTCTTTAAGCCATTTGATGTTTTCCAAGTTTCCATTGAATGCAGCGTCATGAAAAGTAAGAGCCCTTCTATTTTTGACATAGTCACTTTGTAATTCTCGTGTTGCTTTTATAGTTTGCAAATCGCAATAAAGCCAGATTCTGTCCCAAATTTCAGAAGGTAATCCCTGCTTTTCCACATTCATAGAGTATTGGAAAGTGGAGCAAAGAGACATGTGACTATGTATCCACTGCAATCCAAATATCGACAAATATTACAAATGAATTGACCAAGAAATTAGTTTATTATGGAGCTGATCCATTCTCCCACACACCCAGGGGCTTTCCTTCTCTAGTCAATATCCTTCGCATTGACCTTGCACGATCTTTTAAACTAACAGGATGACGGTCTTTAAGAATATGGCTGTAATGCTTTTGAATCGTCACCCAATCGTTTCCAAATTGCTCCATTCCTTCTCGCAGTGCTTCAGTCTCCTCATCAGTCCAAACCTTTCTCTTTCGGGCAATTTTGAATTCTATATTAGGGCAAACTACCTCCTTCAGATGATACTTTTCTTTGTCTGGCTGCCTTGCTTTTTTTAGCAATAGTTCTTGAATTAATACCTAGCGAGTCTAGTTTTTCACTATGTTAATAAAGAGTACTTTTGAGAGCGGGCATGGCGAAGTGAAATCAAAGTTTGGCGAGCCATTTGTTGGATTCTGTTTGATGAATGCACATGATATCCAGGATGTAACACAGGCAGCATATCAGTGTTGGCTGCAATGGCAATAGACACCAAACATTTTAGCAGTGTTTGCTCGGTTTGGATGGAAATTGAAGAATCCAGAGATACTTCACCAGCATCAATTGCTTGGAACAGCTGGGTTCTACGAAGCATTAGTTGGTGGCTAAGTGTACCAAAAGCTTCTTTAGAAAAGCCTTGCGAATCGCTGATATTTACATTAACAATATTTTCAAGATTCTGCCTAGCAGTTTCTGTAACAAAAGTTTGGTATTGTCCATCGGTATAATGACCAGCAGCTAAATCAGAAAGGAAATGCTACCATTAAATAAGATTACCAATATTTTAAACTCTACAATCATGGAAATTACAAACGATTCTTCTTTTTCTTGCACAGTGAGTGCGTCTCCTGCCAAGAATTCAACCAGTCGTTCATAGCTCTTGGCCATGCGCTTGTTTTTCATGTAGTTTTCAGCTTGATCCTCTTCTAGTTCAGGTTCATTTTGATAATCTCTTCTGATGGAAGCAAGCTCTTCTATCGCCAACAATGCAGAGGCTATATTCAAGCGCTTCAACGTAGGCAATGGAAGCAGCTCTGGTCTCTTTAATACATCGAAAAAGCGTGTATCTATCTTAAATATAGTTTACTTTGCAACAAATAGCTGCGAAATAGTTGCTGTCTCTGGCCCAAGTCCATGGATTGTATTTCTGCTTCTTCCGTACCCATACCTTCAAACAGAAAAGCCGAAATATAGTTGTAGGCGTCGAGATCCATCACCAACAGCGATTCGATATTTGTAGCTGAAGTATCGCCTCTGTATGCTGGTGCCGACTCTGGAAATTCAAAATCAGTTGCAAGAGTTCTAACATCCTGGGGTTGTTGTTCAGATACAGAATTTGGTCCAGACATCTACCATTAAAAAAGGTTGTTACTTTGCGAGCGAGGGTTATTCAATTTAGGGCTAGCAGAAAGTGGACTTTTTTTTTAAATTGAAAAAAAACGATGTGAGAGTGAGGTGAGAACAAGAGTGAAAAGATTGGGCTTTTGATCATTAGCCTCTTTATTAGCTACGATAGAATAAGCTAGAAGGATTCGGACATGACACGAACTACGTTTAGAATAATTTACTCCACTCGTCTATTGTTACGCTCCCATCCCCGCTCTTATCGACTAGGTTAATCTGGCGATACTATGACTCATCATCATTTCTAAGTCCTGATCAGATACAGATTCATTAATTTCTTTGCATACGCGTTTGATGTCTTTCATGACTATGAATCCTTTATTGTCTGCATCGTAGATTTGAAAGCTTTGGCGAAGGCCTTGGGAGATATCTCTTGTGGGCGAAATTAGTCAATTAATACCAATTTTTCCACCATCAGATCCACAAATTCTTCTACTGTAATTGACTTTTCATGAGCCTCTTCCAAAGAACACATGAAGAATGCAGCCACCATTTCCTCTGTTTCGCCAGGCTAGTTTAGTTTTATTTACCTCGGGTTGAAATCCCATTGCCCATAGTACCACGGATAACTCTGCGGTTTCCATAGTTCTCGTAAGTAAAGTCTTACCCTGAACCATCGGTATCAAACAAGTTGAATATTCCTTCAATCTCTTTCTTTTCTTCCTTTGTAAATATCTTTTTTCTTTTAGTTACTGAGAGCCTTCTGCTATTTCCATTAGAAGCAATGAATGAACGTGTTGCAGGTAAATTTCTTGATAACGATCTTGTTGATGATAATAATCCGGGCTCAGTTGATGACTGCTGCTGTTGATTGCTTCCGCCTGGGACTGCGAGAAAGTTTGACATCCACGCAAAGATGAAATGACAGCAAAAAGAAAATATGGGAGATTATCGTGTTGCTATACGATAATAGTATAGAAATAGTAACTGGAATATTGCTGAATGCCAAGCTGGGTTAATATCAGTGCTAGCAAGATTCAAAAGAGACTTGCTTCCGACAAGGCGAATTGTAGACCAAGCATTCCACCTACTTGTTCTCAATTGCACTTGATTGAGTCAATGATGAAATGTCCGAAAATCAAACTTTTTCCTAATCGCAATGCGAAAAATAATAGACAGCTCTGATGAAGAAGTGGAAAAAGAAACGGTGCAAGATCAACAACAAAAAGAAGCGCAAGTCCAGGATGAAGCTGCTCCAGCAACAGAAGAGCCGTATTTAAGTGATGAGTCAGATGAAAGTAATTATGATTACATTAACGTCCCCAAACGTCCAACGAAAAAGGATAGAATAGAAGCACAGATTACTTCCCAAAAAGCTATTAGAGGTATTCACAGGTTTACATAGAATTGCATGTGGAACTTCCGGTTGCTAAATCAAAACTATCCATCAACAAATTCCTACAGAAATATCAAAAGAAAGTTGAACCGGATTTCATTCCGGAAGCTGCCGAGGAACCTGTAAATACTAAACCCAAAACTGATCATCTTATCCAAGTGGATCCGCAACCAGATGAAAGCGATATAGAAATTGAAATAATTAAAAAACCATCTTTAAAGCAAATATCGAATAATGCAGAAAAGAAAAAAGTTGGATTAAATCAGGAAATGTTGAAACTGGCTAAAAGACAGTTGGAACAAAGGAGATTGGAAATGCAGGAAGAGATGAAGAGGGAAGAAGAGCGACGAATTGAAGAAAGAAGGGCGAGGAAGGAAGAGCGACGAAAGCGTGAAGAGGAAAAACTCAAGCAAGAGTTGGCGGAAGAAATGGGGATCAATCCTGATACTTTAGTTAACGATCAAGAGATGAATGTCGAAAATGAAGCAATTGTTGATGATTTACCACATGATACGATTGAAGTAGAAAAGAGTAAAGTTGTTCAGGATGAAAAAGAAGTCGTAAATGATTTTGAGCCAATTGCACTGGATTATTGTACAGATGAAGATGAATTCTTTGACGAACATAAAGAATCTCAACCATCGGCAGAGTTGACTTACAAAACAAGTTTACCAGCAATTGAAAGTCCGGATACTGTGCAAGTCAGTGATACGCAGGTGGAAATCAGTCAAAATATCTTTTCGCTTTTATCAGGGAAGTTTACCGATACCACAGAATCCCAATCCATCCAGCAAAAGCAAGAAACAATTGAAGATTCACTGTCTCAAGATACTCCTGTGGAGAATGTATCGCTTGAGCAAGACTCTCAACTTTTAAATCTGTTGTCTGGCAAATTCAACAGCGATTCTGCATTACTGGGGAAAAACATTGAAGATCTCATTAGCGAGTCAGAAGAAGAGGATGAAGAATCTAGTGCAGAGGAAGAAAGTGAAACTGAAGAGGTTGTTAACGTACAAACGAATGCAGAGCAAAAACCAATAGAGTGGATCATTCCTGAAAAAATACCAGTAGTAGGAACCGAAAAGAATGGGTTCGTTGAAATAGAAGCCGACGTTGAAGATGACGAGTTCCTGAATCATGGTGGTATTGATGGGGAAGATGCTGGCGTAAATGAATACGAAGCTGATATGATTGCAGAAGTAGATAGTAAAGCTGTTGACGGAGAAGACTTGCTTGATATCCACCAGTAATTGTCCACTAATATACAGTCAACAACTAGCAGAAATGGACGCAGAGCAAGTAAAGCAGGTACTTGAAGACATCACTGGTGGGTTCAAAAAGAAGCGTGCAAGAGGAATTCAGTTTTACGATTCAGACGAAGAAGGAGAGGAAATATTAAAGAAAATTAGGGCTCAAATGGGATTCAATGCCAAAAAGAAAAAAGAGGATCAAAACAAAGACAAGCTCTCCCAACTTTGTAAATATCTTTAATCTAGTGGATAATGAAAAGACCAAAGAATTTGCAAACTGTTTCATGACAAAAGAAGCTGCGTTGTTGTCTTCAGATGAAGAAAACGATGTTTTGGAATCTGCAAATTTGGCAAAGCTGGTTAGATTAAAAGAAAAGCCAAGCAAGATTAACAAGTATGCTGATAGAATCAAAAAAGTTTCTGTGGATGACTTGGAAAGTGTTTCATCTTCTCAGCACTCTCTACCAGAAAACATTGGCGGGCAAATCATTCAATCAATTTTCAAGTCGAAATCAGAAACTAATGTCAAAGTGCAAAAATCAGTGCTATCACGATTTAGTTCGACTCGGTTGTTATCCAAGAAATCAATACAAATAATGGACACTTCAGTATATACTGGTGATAATCAAGGCCATGTCAAGATGATAAACAAGTCGGCATCTGCATTCAAAATCAAAGTAACCTATCCTAATCTAGAAAACTGGCGATGTAGAAAAGAAGGAAAATATAATCAACTTTAATACCACAAAGAAAGTCAAAGTTGTAAAGACGGTTTCCAAAGGACCAAAGTTGAAAGATCTGATCAAGAAATAAATTATAATAGTTTAATGAAAAAATCTACAAGATAATCTTGTATTTCTGTTCTGGAGGAACAAAATTCACGACTACTCTCCCATCAAATGAAACTGAAGCGAATATCCATGGATCCGCAGGGCTCCAAGCTGCACTGTAGACTGAATGCTCATGCTGGTCATATGAATGTACTAATCCATCAGTTGTTTTACTTTGTTAGTTTCAATTACTTTTCTTCCTCTTGTCCAGGACTAAAAACAGATTCATGAAGCAGAGCCGATGATACAGATACGACAGACTGTAAATTTACTTGACAATCTGAGCTACAACTCAGTAAAAGCTGATCATGGTACTTGTTGAATGAGACTCCCCATACCCTGAGTAAATTTTGAATTACCAGTGGCTATGGTCTGAAACTTGTAGCAAGCATTTTGAAGTATTCCTCGCGTCCCATATTCTGATCATGCAATCATCACCGCACGAGGCGAAATGATACGGTTTGTTTAAATTATAGTCTAGATTTCGTACTAACAGCTCATGTGCCTTTGTTATTTCGCAAGTTTTTCTAAATGAGCAAAAAGATACTGTCCACTTCGTAAATCTATTTCGTAAATGGCCGTATTTGCCGCAATTCCAATCTGCTTATCGTCATGCGGATTCCATTGTACAGCATTTATGCCTTGTTCAGGACAATTAATCTTTTGTTGGGGTTGCAGAAATGCCATTGACTTATCCAGATTAAACAATTCCATAGTTTCATTCCCGTATCCAATTACCTGCTTTCCGTTATTAGACCACGAGCATCCTTTGATTTTATATGTATCTGGAAGCTGGGATATACTTTCTAGTTCGGTTTCGTTCATTGCCCACAGAGTGGCCTTATCGTCATGACCTGTGATAATCAAGTTCTTGTTTGACCCTGTCGCGATGAATGAAACTCTAGAGTTGTGGTTGTATTCGGTGCTGGTTACTTGGTCGTCATCCTCATTGTAATCTATCAGGTATACTTTATTATTAGCTCTGGCGTATGTCCCAACCAGCCATCGATTTTTCTCTGTTTCTCCAACTTGCGGTACTAAACAGCGAGCCTATTTTAATCCTCGAGTACTGGTTCTGCAAGTCCACACACGCTCATGGGGGTAAAAAGTTTCAAAAAACTTTTATGGAGGACCTTCAAAAAAATATACAGCACATGTATGGGAAGATGGTTACCTTCGATTGCAGCGCAATGTTCGATTTCGTAATGCTGGCATTATTTATATTCCTGTCGCTGGCAAAGAAAAGCGGGAATTTCTTGGTTCGATATTTCAAAAATATTAGGAAAACAAATGTGTTTGCACTGATATGGATCCTCAATTTGCTTTTCTTTGAAGTCTTGCAAATCCGCTTTTACGTCTGGAGCTGTTCTTGGCCATCATTGACCCTCAACAGGGCAAAACAAGTAAATGCACTGGTAATTGCGGATCCTCAGCTGACGGATGCCTATTCATACAAGCAAGAAAAAGTATTTAGAAGCTAATGCAGGGGATATTACTGTCGCTGACTCAATTCTATTCTGACTTGTACA
This sequence comes from Boothiomyces sp. JEL0838, assembly GCA_027604245.1. Classification (NCBI taxonomy): domain Eukaryota; kingdom Fungi; phylum Chytridiomycota; class Chytridiomycetes; order Rhizophydiales; family Terramycetaceae; genus Boothiomyces; species Boothiomyces sp. JEL0838. The sequence goes on from JADIIY010000064.1 coordinate 55,813, forward strand.
TGAAACGGAATTTTGACCTGTTGCAATACTATTTGAAGCCAAATGTAGTCATCTTTGCTGGAGATTTAATGGATGGTGGAAGGCAATGGAACGACAAAGAGTACTTTGAGGTTAACATAGCTTTTACGAAGAACTATCTAGATTCAGGAATATATTTCGCCTGCGAGACCCAAAAACAATTACGCTGGGAGTTGCGGGCAATCACGATATTGGATTTGGAGAAACCAGTAATCTATTAATTAACCGCAGTTGTTCCACATGCATATAGTAGATATTTAGAACATTTTGGCAAGCTGAATAGCATTACACATATCGCAAATCATTCAATAGTAGCACTAGACACTATTGGACTGTCAGGAAAGCCGGATGCAAAACCATTTCAAACTGCGTATGCATTTTTGAAATCATTGGATCAACCAAAACTGAATCCAGAAAAAACGATTTTGATATCTCATGTACCATTATACAGACCTGAAAATGCTGATTGTGGGCCAATAAGGCGTTTCAAGCCAATAACAAACAGAAAGGGCTATCAGTATCAAAGTAATCGCGAATTAATATAGATTTAATCCAATATCACTTGACCAATGAAATTCTGGGGATACTGAAACCTAGCTTGGTTATTTCTGGAGATGATCACGATGACTGTCAATATACACATGATCAGGGCAGCTTTAAAGTGTTTGAGGTACTGTATCATTAACGTAGCACTCACTAGCAACCTTTAGTTGGCTTCAAGGAAATATATACCCAGGGTTTGGAGTTTTATCTCTCAGGCCAAATTTTGCAGCTCCAAGTACTCCTGAAAGCCCTTCATTTCAATTAAACGCTTGCTCGCTCCCACCACAGTTGCATATATATTTCTGGTATATTGCGTTGCTAGTTATTTCATTAGCTTACAACACTTTTATTGCATACAAGCGAGCTTCTAGGAAAGCTATTTTGCCGAGCAAAGCACACGAAGTGAAACCATTTAGAAAGATTTGGCTACTGCTCAATGGAGAAATGATTGGGGCGACGCTATCATTTTACGTCTTGATTCTTATTTTCACTTGGTTCTAATACTCACCATTAAATAAAACGTCATACAGAATTTTACTTCCAAAAGCGATGGAAAGAAGTTTTGCTAGCAATCCTCTGAATATCGCAAAGTACTTTAATCCCAGTCAACTTCAGGAGAAGGCCAAGTTGCCATCGAACGTGTCAAAGCACTGGAAAAACAGTCAGAATATCGACATTGGATTGAATTTAACACACACAAAATCTGACAAATCAGTGATAAATTATCCACTTACAAAGAAGCATCTTCCAAAGTTAAATCATCAATCTCCAAAACTAATTGACGTGGAATCGAAAAAGCAGTATCTTGGAGAAGTGTCGAGAATCAACACTTTACCCAAAAAGCACCTAGAAAGTATCCTTCCCGATTTAGAGGATGAGGAGGACCGTGAATGGATCATCATACAAAGGAAAGGAATAGAGAAAATGGTCCAATCTCACCTTGGTGACTGCAAAATGATTACAATATACATTGCAAACTCCAAAAGGGCCTTACCAGAATCCATTCTGTTTCAATCCGCAACTATTAAACACATCCATGATTCAAGCAGTATGTGATGCCTGACTTAGAAAAATTCAAAGAAAGCATGTATGGATTATCGTTTCCAACGATTTCAATCCAAATATTTGATTTAATTCACGAATTTCTTAATCGTTCCTATTTAGCTACAATTAAAGCAGATACAAGCATGTTTAGTAAATTTGAAATACCTTGTGAGCATATCCTTGATTTGATGGATACTGCATTATACCTGGATTTAGCTAAGCTTGTTGATGAATGCATAAACAAGCTTGCAGCGGAATTTCATCGTAACTATATTTAATGTAGGTGTGGACTCTGTTCAAGGGATACCAGCGCCATTGATTCGAAGTATACTGCGCTTGGTGAGTATAGGCGAGCTAGTTATCGCTGAACATGAACTGATCCCTAAAGAAATCAACAACACTGTGGAAAAACTGACTGTTGATGTGAGTACTGTTTGGATGGATAAATTTTGGAAAGTAATGTTGGGCTGGGGAAACATTGAATCAAGGTGGCCGGAAAGACTGGTACCTTCCTTACAAACGGGTATCATATCTTTGGCGAAAAAAGTCTGCTTGGAGTTTTATGTTAGTCAGATTCTGATCAAAATAGCCAAAGGGGCATCAATCTCTCGAAAACTCCTTTTTAAAGTACTAAAATTTGAAGGAAAGGAGCTGGTTGAACTGGATATCTACTTGGAGCAAGGATATCACAGACTAGATTTAAATTTTTGGAAAAATGTATTTTCGAATTGCATAATGCTAAAGTTGATTACGATAAACTGTTCACACATCAACGAGGGTCTGACTGCACTCTTTACTGGCTTGGCACAAGTATATCCGTCAATTGAAATCAAACTCAATATCATTACTAGCGATTTGTGTGAAAAAGTGCTTGCTGATATTTCACCTTTTTGTTTGAATCCCACTTTGACAAAACCAAAATCCACAAAGATACAACGAGAACATCCCAAGCATGTCCATATGGTTCCTGAAAATAGGTTCAACATTCAAGGAATTAACAGTCTGTCGGAATATTTAGACCGGCCAGTAAAGGAAGAGCCCCAAAAAATAGAACAGTTTAGCCAAAAAGCTCTGCCAATTTCAGTTTCATTTGTAAAGCAAAAACCAGGATACCATACTCCAAATTATTGCAATTCGTTTTCAATAATCCAAACAGAGTATTTATTTCCTCACATTACCAAACTCGTGTTAAAAAACTTTTGCCTAGGACCAGATGGAGCTAATAAGCTGTCCGAAGTGTTGAAGCTGGGTGGTATGCTTCTCTCATTGATTGAAATTGATATTTCAAACACTTTGATTACTTCTCAAGGCCTCATCGGTATTTTGACAGCATTGGTGTCTAGCAAAGTACCACTATCAAGCAAATTGCAAAAATTTGAATGCTCCAGAGTTATATCAGAAAAAGATGTCAAAAATGCTGAAGCTGTTAAAATTCTAGCGCAGTATCTCGCCTTTTTCCCAAAATTAGATCGTTTGGGGCTGTCAAATAATGCCGTTCAAAATGTAGGGATGCGATTGCTGACTGAAAGTTTGATCAAGACGAATATCAGGGATCTGGATTTATCAGGAACAGCTCCCTCTACGTCATTGCAACAACTTGCCCAGTGGGTCATGACAAGATCGGGAGTAGAGCTTAATCTTTCAAACTGCAACTTGATACCAAGATCGATAAACACTATATTGAATAGTGTAGATGGAGATAGATTTCAAGCGCTAGATCTTTCTTACAATACGATTGATTCAGACTTGGCAGACATTCTTATGGAATGGCTTCCTTCCTCAAATATTTCAAAACTAAATCTATCTGGAATGCGAATGAACGAATCAAAAATATTAAAAGCGCTTAGACTTGCCAAAACTGTCAGATCAGTTGTATTTGAGAGAATGGGATTTGGAGATGTTTTTGGTCAAAATTTGGGAATTGGGTGGTCAAGAGGAGATTTATGGCACGTCAAAAGATGGCAGCTGGCTTTCAACAAGCTGACCTCAAAAGGCTTACGCGCTTGCAAGGAAGGCGGATCTATTGGATGCAAGAAATATAGAACAACTACAGTTACTTTGGAATGCGAAAATAATTATATTGACCCAGAGTGCATAAAAGATTACCAACGGGAGGCAAGCCACTATGGATGGGAAGGGGTATTCGTGCATTTTGGAAGCAATCAGCGATCTGTAAATCATGAATAGTAATAAATAACCACTTGTAATTATTTCTCTCTTTTTTTAGCCAAGAAAATCAGTATGACAAAAGAGGAGGATTTGGATGACCAAGAGGCTCAGAGAAAGCAGTTTTATCTTGAAACGGCGGATATGAGGAAAGGCTGGTATCCAGTATTCCCAGTTGGTGAAATTTCATCGAAAAAGCCAACGGCATTTCATTTGTTGGGAGATCCAATTGTCCTATACAGAGACCCAGTTACACTAGAGGCGGTAGCACTAGCTGATATCTGCGCTCACAGGTATTCTGATTTAACGATAGATCAGCACCATTGTCAACTGGAGCTATTTTGGAAGGCAAGCTGGAATGCAAATATCATGGATGGCAATACGATACAGATGGAACAGTGGTTAAAGTACCAAGCTTGATGGATGGTCGGAAAATCCCTGCTAATGCGAAAGCCAGAAGCTATCCTTTAGTTGAATCTGATGGATACATCTGGTTGTGGCCAGGCAATCCAGAAGATATCAATTCTGCACCTACTCCTAAATTTCATCACCTATATCCTCAATTAGATTTCCCTCCGAGATTAGAATATTTCGATTTGGATATTGATGCATCCCTGTTGTTGGAAAACTTTTTGGATCCGTCTCATTTACCATTTACTCACATAGGAACGATTGGTAAACGAGCAGATGCAACTCCAATGAGGATGGTTATGAATTTTACCAGAGACCAAGTATCTGGCATACCGGATACACCTCATGCACCACACTTGCCATTTACTGAATTCATATTCTTTCCACCGTCATCAATTGGACTTAAAATCTTTACCAAAGAAAAAAACTCTTATGGCGAACAAGGATTCTATGTCATTCCAACTACCAAAGGTCACTGCCGATTTGTTATTTTGCAAAGATTCACATTCTTCCACACATTCTCACAAATACCAATATTCTCATGGGTAATGGACAGAATAATTAGCCGCATGAATTACAAAATTCTAATGGAGGACTATGAAATGCTCAAAGGGCAGCAAAGACGGTTGCTGCATGGAGCAAACGCAATGAAATCTCCTGTTGCTGCCAATACTCTAATTAAAACTTACCGTAATTGGTGGAGGGTTGCAATTAAAAAGAAGCCGTGGTTTTCTGGCTATGATAGTGATATAGAAGACATTGTGCTGGACGATTATCGCGGTAGTTGTTGAATTTCAAGTAAATCTTTTATTCTTTATTCAATTTTGAAGTTGAGAGACTCAATCCAATTTTGTTCAAAGCATGCAGCGAACCGCTTGGTTCAATGTCAGAATCGCTAGAATCGGATATATCCATTGGGGCATCCAGGTCTGGAGATTGCTCTTCAAGCTCTTCTCCGTTTTTCAATTGCACATCAAGCACCTCTTCCTGTTCTTCCGCGATCGTAGGATGGAGCTTTGTAGAGGGAGGTATAATTAATGACGCTTTGCGCTCGAATTGATCATCAACTTCTATATTGAAGAAGCGCACCGTGTTCTTTTCTTCTGGAGGAATTGCTGGGTGAACTATCGCTTCACTGAACCAAAAGTATAAACCAGTAAGGAAAAAGCAGATAAGGGCTGTTATAAATATTGATAAAAGCTGGGTTTCGAGGGAGGCGGGAATGTGGACTAATCCAACGGTAATATTGGCGTTAAGGTTACAATAAGTTTCAATTGTATCCGATGAAGGGATAGCGGTGATTTGCAACGTGAAATAATAGAATGGGGTAGAGCCAAAGTTAGTCGCAGGGATATTGTAGCAAGGCGACCCAGCTTTACATTTCCAACTAGTGATTAATTGCTCTTTACTTTATACCAGTAGATGTGTCAGAGCCATTAAAAGTAAAATCCTTTGTTGCATCGCTATTCGTTATGATATATATCAGAGAGTTGTAATTAGAAAGTTTTGAGTTTGGATTGTACGAGCTAATTTGATCAGTCGTATAGTTTGTCAATCTTACATTGGACGATCCACCACCCACCACTTGAAGGTAAAAGTCGTAAATAAATGAACTGTTTTCTCCAGTTATTGCATCATAGATTACGAAATTAGGATAGAATGCTACATTTAATGCTGGATACTTGGCTGAAATGGTATGCATGGATATAGGAAATTCGTTGAGGCACAAGATGGAAAAGCAGTTGAATTTAGAGTCAAGGACAGACTCCCTGAGCAACCTGAATATACTGTGATTGTTTGTGAAGTGTCCTTTGGTTAATTTTCTAGCACCATCAGAGAGCTATGGCATCCCAAATTGTCATTTGTCACCATCAACCTAACAGATGAAGCCAAGATGCTTGTGTCTCGCAATAATATCCCATTATCAGAAATTATAATCTAATTTTAATGGTAATTACAGAGAATCGAATAGATTTTCGCAGAAAGTCTAAATTCTTTGTTGAATTTACGGTTATTATTTGATTGTTTGTCACTTGGAGATGTAGATCTAATGTGTCTGCTTGACTCCAATCTGCAGGTACAAGAATCATTTCAAATCTAAAGTTTTCTTTATAGTCCAAATACACAATTTCTGGTAGACTTGAAACCCTGTAAAAAGAAACTGGTGTGAACGTGGACAGCGTAGGGATGGTATTATATTTGGCAAGTAAATCGTACTGGTAATATTTGGTCGAGTACGAACATTGAGATGAGTCAGTCAGCGAATTGTAGCTTGCAACATTAATATTGCCATTGTTTGCTGTCAGTACTTTAAGCTGTCCACCATTTCCATAGAATGGAACGGTAATACCTTGGACTGGTGTTTGTACCTCAAAAGTGTATCCCACTCCGACATATCCTTCAAAAAACCTGTTATCGGCAGTAGAAACTAGAAATCTCCCGTTTTGGTGGGAAGTAAATGAAGTTATCGAACTGTTTGCAATGGTGTTGTAATTTAAAAGTGACTGACCAAGCGATGGTGAATACAGCAAGCAATTTCCGGTTATAAATAGATCTAGGGAAGGGGAATTGTGCATGTATAGGTTAGTGAGTGAAAGATTATTAGCTCCAACAGCGTTCAAAGAATCCGTCAAGTCATTCCATATGATTTCCGCATTAATAGCATTACTGCTAGTTACTAGTTTTTAGAGAAATTTACTTTGGTTGATCTTGGTTGGAAACTTGAATATTATCGTCCAACTTGTCAAAGAAGTTGAATACTGCAAGATATAATACACTCCGTCCACCAGTGCAAGGACAGTGAAAACATTCTCTTGAATTATTGAAAATGCTGCATCAATTATTTGCACAGAAGTTGCAGAACTGAATACGGTGTTAATTAAAGTAGCTTTGGTTAATCCAGTTCCGGTAACATTCGAGTACCAAATGTTTCCTGAATCGGTACCATTTCCAATTACAACCACAGGGTTCCAGGTGGGTAACGTAGTTCCCTGCTGGGTCCTTTTCACCAGCTTTTTAATACACTTTTGCAACACAACTTCCCAAGACACTGTCCCATTGTTTAAACTACCCATAATTAATCCAACGTTTGATGCCAAGTACAACACATTCGATGCTAAATATGAATCAGTGTAGAAGATGGTAGATATTTGTGATCCGGTGCAAATATCGGTAGATACTCCCAGTTTAGACTCTAAATTAAAGGCTATTTGGTGAAGCGTGTTAAACTCGTCCACTGAAAAATACAGACCGTTATTGGTGGATATTGACCATAATGTCTCGATTCCAGGAGCAGTATTTACTTTGATACTTGATATTCCACTTGGGGAGGTGCTGCTAATCGAAAAAGTCTGTGGAGAAATCCAGTTCACTAACAGTTCAGCAGCAAGTGGCAGTATTGTTGATCCATTGTAATATAGAGAAGAATATGAAGTGATATTCAAGTTTAAGATTCCAAAAGACTGGAATGTGATTGGGAAAGACCACAAGGTTTGAGATTGGGAATAGTATGAAGAGTTTGCCGTTGAGGTTACCTTTACACTTTCAGTAACTGGGATAATTACTAACGGGCTAGATCCGTTATTGAATATTGAATATGTACATGTATCGCACTTGGTCCCGTTATTAGCAAGCCAGATATTAATATAATACTGCGTGTTTGGAGTGAGCCAACTTGCTGTTGTTGTAGAATAAATCTGCGTAGATATTGCATAACCCCTGGATTACTAACTTGTTACCACTCTACTTGAGCCAATACCTTTAGGGCAAAGAAGAATGTGATCATTAGAAACTACTTTTTGCACTTGAAGATATACGCGATCGGAGTTTCAATATTAAAAAAATCGCTAATACTATGTACTAATAACTCATTTTATTTAAGCGTTTAAAGCATCTTTTGGATGAGAGCGTTGATGTGGTCTTCTCTGTTTCCAGATTCACCACCTTCAATAAAGTGAGGAACCTTCTTGCCCTTGAATCCACCGGTTGGGTTGGAGAGGTGGAAAGCCCACAAGAAAGCGTTAGCTTGCTTGAAGTTTGGTCCGACGGTGAAGATTTCGTGAACTAAATCTTCAACACAGATGATTCCGTATTGTCCAAGAGCGTTTTCAATGACAGAGTTGTCAGTGATTGGAATTCTTTGCTTGTTAACCTTGGCGAAACCTCTCTTGTAGACGAGTTCACGAACATTCTTGAGGTTTGGATAACCCCATGCAATGTATGGAGAAACCCATTGCAACATTTGAAGAGTAGCCTTGTTAAGACGGACAAAGGTTCCAGAGTTGATCTTGGTAAGACGGAGCAATTGAAGAATCTTTCTTGGCTTTGGAGCAATCTTGTTGATACTGAAATTAGAAAAATCTATACCCCTTGATACGGATGACAAAGGCCAACTTTGCTTCAGCTGGAACGTAGAAAGAGTTTTGTGCCTTGGCTTCACGAGCGAGACGGACTTCATCTCTTTCCTTTGCAAGGTATTCCTTGACATAGGATTCAGCACGCTTGAAAATGACCTTTCTCTTTTCCTTGCTTGCCTAGAATTAGCTTTGTTCTATAAAATGAATGACGGTCAGTCCCGAAAGATGGTTAACGATAGCAACACTGCCAAAGCTAGCTAATCAAAAAAGAGTCATCACTCCGCCTTTATCAATCTTACCTTTCTGCGTTCGATATCCTTGGCAACTCTTTCAGCAGCGTTCTTTTCAACTGCCTTTCTCTTCTTCAAGACAGATTCTGGAGTAACTCTTTTGGTAGCAGCACTACGGTTAATACTGTTCATTTGATTAAAGTGAATTAGCCAACAATGCATTTCATTCAAGCGAATATCGCAGTGAACAAATCTTCCATAGTAATACATGGAAATTAAACGGCATGCACACTACAGCCGTTCAATGTATTTAAGGACAGGATATTCATCAATTCCAAGTCCCAAATCCGATTCGATTGTTGCCCTCTCCACTCTTGATTGTGGGTTCCTTACGTTGGGGCCATTGCGTTTAAAAATGTAAAGAAGTGGAGTGTTGAATTTTTTTTATTTTGAGAAGCGGCTTTTTTTCTATTGGTCGAAATAATTCTCCGAAAAAATTAGAATGTCAAAATAGACTATTGACGAGCACAATGTAACAGCTAGTTTCTCCAGTCTAGCTTACCAAGCAGATGGTGGAGAGTATCCCATTGAATGTTTTTGTGCTTGATAATCCACTAGCACATTCAAAACCATAACGAACCCATGTGTCAGAACTTGTGTATTGCAAGAGTATTGATGAGTGGATTACTCAAATGACAGTTGAGAACACATTCGGTATATTTTCGCGGGATTGCGAATCATCTTCGGCTAAATGTCGGGCTGAAGATCAAGCATTTTGCCGAAAGGCGTATCACACCCATAAAAAGCTTGATATTTGCCAGCTGTCATCAAACAATGAGCGAATCTCATCAAAAAAAAGTAATATGCGATTGTGGAGATGAATATTGTCAAGTAAATACTATGCAAGACGGTACAGCATTCGGGCAACCTCATCCAGAAATCAATCAAAATATCGATCAAGATATCGATCAAGATATTTCCGAGCAACTGGAAGGTGAAGACTCCAAAGACAAAAGTAAAAGAAAAGGCAAAAAAGGCCACCATCACTTTGGTCATGAAGGCGAATTTGGACATCCAGGCCATTTCAATCATCACAGAGGATTTGGGTTTGATCCTAGAGGACCACCTCCATTTGGACATCATGGACCACCACACTTTGAGCAGCACAAGGGCTTTGGACATCCTGGCCACTTTGATCACCACCGTGGATTTGGCTTTGATCCTAGAGGACCAGCACCTTTTGGGCACCATCCATTCGGATTCGGTCACGGTAGAAGAAGAGGCCGTTTCCCATTTGGCAAAAGAGGAGCTCCATTCCAAAGTGACTCTGATTCTCATTCTGATTCATCTACTTCCACCTCCAGCTCTGACTCGGAACCAGAAGTCAAAGAAACTAAAGAAACTCCATTCAACCCAGAAAAATTCCAAGAAGAAATGGCGAGCTATGGCAAATCAATGGAAAAATATGCCAAACGAATCCAAAAGTATCAAATGAAAATCCAAAAAGTAATGATGAAGAAGCAAAAATACCAAATGCGCTATCAATTCGAACGCCAAAGAGAAAAGTACCACCACCACAGAGAACGAGCAGCCGAATTTAGTGAGCATGCTGAAAAGAAACACAAGGAAGCCTGTGCTGCTCATGAAATGCACCGCAAAATCCATGAAGCCATGAAGAAATCTTGCAAAGCTAGAAAGCATGGAAAGAAGCAAAAAAATGTGTATATTTATGAATACAAGGATGGAGATGCCAACCCAACCACTGTAACTCACCAAGTTATTGACTTGACTGATGAATCTGAAGAACAAGAAAAGCCTGAAGCACCAAGAAAAGAATTTGAAAAAATGTCTCTTGATACTGCTTACGAAATTGTCAATAATGAAAAAAACTGAACCTCTTTTGAAAGAACCTTTTTTAATAAAACAATATTTGAATGATTTTGAAGTATATTGATTTGGCATTACTTAATGCGGACATTGCAGTTTTTTTCTGGTTTTTATTTTTTTTTGTTTTTGTTCAAACTAAAGAATGCCAAAGGATAGAAGCAATACAGCAGACTCAAAACAGAATAGAGCAGCCGGACCGCTATTCGACAAAACATTAGGTCAGCATATTTTGAAAAACCCACTGGTGGTGAAATCAATCGTTGAAAAAGCTGCATTAAAATCCACAGACACTGTTCTAGAAATTGGTCCTGGTACTGGTAATGTTACAATGAAGATATTGGAGGAAGCGAAAATGACATATGTAGTAGAAATGGATCCGCGTATGGCTGCTGAACTTTCAAAGCGTGTGCAGGGAACTCAATACCAAAAGAAGCTTAATATTGTTGTTGGAGATTTTCTAAAAGTTGATTTACCATATTTCGATGTGTGTATCAGTAACACTCCGTATCAGATTTCATCTGCTCTGGTGTTTAAATTGCTTAGACACCGTCCATTATGGAGATGTTCAATTCTAATGTTTCAAAGAGAATTTGCTCTGCGATTAGTTGCGAAGCCAGGTGATGCTTTATACTGCAGACTGTCGGCAAATGTACAATTGCTGGCCAAAGTTGATCATATTATGAAAGTTGGAAAGAATAACTTCAGACCTCCGCCTCAGGTTGAATCCAGTGTTGTTAGAATGGAGCCAAGGTATCCACCACCGCCTGTGGACTTTGACGAATGGGATGGGCTGTTGCGTATCCTGTTTGTACGTAAAAATAAGACTGTGTCTGCTAGTTTCAAAACTACTTCGGTATTGGAAATGCTGGAGCATAATTATAAAACAGTTTGCTCCCTTAATGGACAGGTAGTTTAAATTTAATTGAAGGATGTACCAATTGACTTTGATGTGAAGCAACTGGTTATGGACATTGTTGACAAGTCAGGATTTGCTCAGGAAAGACCTGCCAAGATGGATAACGATGACTTTTTAAAGTAATTTATTCCTAATCTAGATTATTGGTGTTGTTTATTGATGGAGGCTTCAGATTCACTGCCAAATAGCTCAATAATAAATATAATGTATTCTTTTATGTCAAGCATTGGATATTCATTACCCAAGCACTCACACTGGAATTTGATTAGCCCATTGCAATCGAGTGGGTCCAACAACTGGTCTTGCTACTGACTTAAAAATATTGTGCAGAAACCCTCTTAAAGAATTGCCAAAACCGCACATCAATAGAACTTGCAAGGCACTTTGTAATTGAATTCAACCCTGAGTTGATCGTATTTGGTTAATCTGTATGCAACCGCGTGATGGCAAAATACGGCTATCTATTTTTAAGAACATGAAACTAAATCGCGGACAAGACTAATTTTTGGTTGATTGCAGCTTTCCATAAAAATCTTTTTTAATGTTGTTCTTTGTTCGCCTCAAATTCCCTGAATTTTTCGGCCATGCGACGTTTAATCAGGGAATCCAACAAATGACCCACGATTTCCAAGCTTGAACAACGTGCTCCCCACATGTTTCCTTCAAGTGTCTTTGATAGCCACGAAATATGGTTGTGTTAGATAAACGCAAATTCATGGACTGTCCGTAGTTACACCAGATAAATTGAGTTCAAGTGCAATTCGTTTAAACACAAATTTTCTTTTTGAAATGATGAAAGGCACTCGAATGGCATTATAATAGTAATGAATTTGATGTCAAACCACTTGAGCCTGTCAATGCACATCTCCAGTCCTGGTTATTCTTGTAGCCTTGGAACGTTTTCATTTCATTCATACGCTTTTGGGTTTGAAAGTGTTATAGGGCTCTATACATACTTGATACCAGTAGCTGCGTAAAACAATTTATCTGAAGCACTAGTCCATTTCCGGTAGTCGAGGATAACGCTATCGTACTGCTACTTAACTCAGTTTCCATTCTGGAAATTTGAGGACGTACAAAGCTACGTTAGTCATTCATCTCTCTCTTGGGATTGCAGAATTAGTAATTTTTCTTTTCGCAAATGAGCTGGGAACCGGCCAACGTGGGTCTTTTACGTTGCCATTATCAGCGAATGATAATACAAGAATGTTTTTTAAATAAACAAGAGCAAAGGGAATGAACTGAATCTTGAAGATAACTTGGGTTGGCCGATTTGAATCCATTCGGTTGGATGGATGAATTGTGAAAAAAACCTCGGTTGTGGAAATTTTTGCTGATCAACCCAAAACGTGCTCGCGGTCAGTTCAGGTGGTATGATGAACTGCACTGACCGTTATTACTATAAATTTACAAAGATTTCCCATTACACAAAATTAAAAATGTTGGCCCTATTGATTGCATCTGTCTTCTCTCTCCCATCTGACCTTACTAAGCGTTCTTATATGGACTGTGGAAATGCCCCATACTGTGGTGTGCTAGTACTTGAAAGAGGTGGTGGTTCTGGAAACTACAACCACGCTAGTCCAGTTGTCCACGGACTATGGCCAGAAACCGGCAACTATGGTTCTTCTGGATGCATTGGCGGAGATAGAAATGCCCAAATCCCAACTGTTTCGTGCTATACTGACTACTCTTTCCAACAACATGAATGGACTAGCCACGGTGTTTGTGCTTCAAATGATCCAAATACTTTCTTCAACACTGTGTGCGACCTCAGCTCTGGTCCTTTGCAACAAATGGCCCAATTGAAACAGAATGGTTACAGCTTATCTCAAATGGCGTCAGCTCTCTCCAACAGCGGATATCCTGTATATAATAGCAACGCTGGAAATGACCAATTAGAACTATCTGTCTGCGCTGGAAGTGACGGAGTATGGAAGCTTTCTGCTAACTTTAACACTGACTGTGGAAATTAGATTAGAATAAAGTTGTAAAATATGTCTGTTTTAAAAGTGGATCACTGTCTTTGGATCACTGTCTTTGGAAGCCATGCATACGCATTGATTGGTCGTTGTATATTGATCCAATGAGCGTCTTTCTATGTTGTCTGTGGTCTCGCATTATCCGCAGTTTGTAATACGTTAGATAGTACAAATTAGGAAGACAAGAAAAGAGTAACCCGTACTACCATCTCATTTATGCTCAACCTGAGGTAAATAGTTGATAACGTTTAAATTCAATTATCTCTGTTATCTCCCTTGTGTTCCCTGAAAAACGCTTGGATTAAACGTGGAGACCTAAATATCTTGGACGCTGCGGCTATTCAGGGGCTATAGGACATTGAAGAAACGTTGCGATCGAATATAAAAATCCAATGAATTCTCATATAATTCTAAAATGATTTCATTGTTGATCGCCACTGCCACTGCGCTTTTAGTCAAACGTACTTCAATGGACTGCGGAAGTAAGTGAAATTAATCCATAGATGCCCCTTACTGCGGTGTATTGGTTTTAGAAAGAGGTGGTGGTTCAGGAAATTACTGTACTCGCAAATTAACACTTAGATCACGCCCAGCCTGCCGTTCATGGTTTATGGCCTGAAGATGGAAATTATGGCAACTCTCAATGTGCTTCTCCAGGTAAATTCTCTTTTAATTCTTTGGTGGTGATCCAAACGCAGATTTGCCAACTGTTAGCTGCTACAATGACTATTCTTTCCAACTCCACGAATGGCAAGCTCACGGTGTTTGCGCTGCAAATGACCCAACTACCTTCTTTGACGCTGTTTGTCAATTAAGTGCTGCTCCATTGAAATTGATGGCCCAACTTAAAGCCAAAGGTCAGAGCTTGGCAACTATGGCAAACGGATTAGTTAAAGCAGGCTATCCAGTCTACAACAGAAATGCCGGCAATGATCAATTGGAACTCTCTGTTTGTGCTGGAAGTGATGGTGTTTGGAGATTGGCCTCTACATCAAAGTTTGACTCTTTGTGTGGGTTCTGATTCGCTCAGTTACTTAGAATAAAAATCATATGAATGTTTAACGGGACCTCAAGGAGAGTTACCTCAATGTCTTGAAAAGACGATACCCACGTTGCAAACAATAATGTCAGGCGGATTTATGTCAACCAAGTTGGAAGATCTTTTATCTGTAGTCGGGAATCACAAACATTTCTTTCAAGAATATTTGCTACTCTTGATAGAATAGTAGCATCACTCAGTTGCTTGAAAAGGTATTTTTCTTTTTGATAGTCAGTTTTGGTCTGAGGGAACGTTTTTGAACACGTTTTGCGAGACATTTTTAATTACAACGACCGATACGGCAAACGGAATCAATCTTGGAGTATCAATCAAATCCCTGAGGCTTTCGAATTTATTATGACAATTAAATAATGTTTCTGCAAACGGACGATAAAGGAAAATTTACCACTCAAAGAATAACGGCCGATCTGCTTTTTCATCTCAAAAAAGTATTATTTCTTTGTGAAGAGTCGCATGAAAGTTGAGGCTAAATTCGGAAAGAGCTCAAATATCTAGTGATCATCCATAGTGCAAATCATTGACCAACAGGGGAGATCATGACCATGTACATGTGGTGAAAGGCACAGTAAAAAAGCCCAGGCCTTTTTGGGATCTTTAGACTCGGTAACCGCGAGATTTTTTGCGGAAAGTTCATGGGACTCCAACAAGAGAACGTGTAGTGGGGTATTTAAACAGAAAAATATTTACTATAGTCAAAATGATTTCAATCTTGATTACTGCTGCTGCTGCTCTTCCTTCTTCCCTAGTAAAAAGGGCCTACATGGATTGTTCATCTGCCCCATACTGTGGAGTCTTGGTCTTGGAAACCGGAAATGGTAGTGGTAATTACAACCATCCTACTCCAACTGTTCATGGACTATGGCCAGAAACCGGCAACTACGGTTCATCTGGTTGTATGAATGGAGATAGCAGTGCCCAAATCCCAACTGTTTCTTGTTATACTGATTACTCTTTCCAAGAACATGAATGGACCGCTCATGGTGTATGTGCTTCAAATGACCCAAATACTTTCTTCAACACTGTCTGTAACCTTAGCAGTGCTCCATTGCAGTTGATGGCTAATTTGAACAGCCAAGGATCTAGCATCGATGATATGGCCTCTCAAATGACCAGCAATGGCTACCCAGTTTTCCACATTGACTACAACAATGCTCAGATTGAACTTTCCGTTTGCGCTGGTAGCGACGGTGTTTGGCAAATCGCCGATGTTTCCCAATTCAGCAATGTTTGCAATTACTAATAGATTTTTTGTAAAATATTTTTATTTCTTGGTTGAGTTGGTACAAGACTCGTTTTGATAGAGATATGTATGCTATTGATCTTTATCAAAGTGTACCAAACAGACAGATTCAAATATCGTCGCTTGCTGATAACTATTCAATTTGAATATTAAAGCTCCCATTTCTACAAGAGCATGAAAGAAATAAAGGACATAGAAAATGCAGAAATAAGGTACATAGAAAATGCAGAAATAAGGTACATAGGAAATGCAGAAACAATGCGGGGGATGCCCCTACGTCAAGTTGTCGTTGTAGCGGATGATAGTTTCCATCAATCTCATTATATTGCCAGAAGGTACTCAAATTCATATTTGGGGGTTTCAAAGTTGAACAAATTTAAAAATGTACAGTAAAAAATATGTTACCAG
>JADIIY010000065.1:0-71861 GCA_027604245.1 Boothiomyces sp. JEL0838
ACAATATTTGGTAAGCTTTAATCTCATTCTTCAATCTCTTGTATCCATCAGTGTTTTTCCAACAAATCAACAGCAAGTCGTTCAAATGAAAATTAAAAGTGAAAAAAATAATTCCAAAAGAATCGCTTGTCAATATAGATATCAAACAGGATTAATTATTTCCTATATTTAAATTCTATTGATGCAAGAACAAGACCTCCATTAAACCCATATTCAAGTGCTCATACAAGTAAAACAAAAAAGTCCCGATTCTAGAAGGAGGAGAATTTCCTAATTAGAAAGTAAAAATGTTGATTCCATACCTACTGGGACAACTATTCCTGGTAGCTGTATTGGCAGAGAGTATACCGTACGTACCATATGGGTATTTGTTGTTAACAAATAGCTTAGTTCCAGGAAATTGTACGGTGGTAATCGATTGTGGTGAAATGTATTTTCCAAGACAAATCACAGTCTCTGGGGATGAATCCGTTGTAACTGGAATTGACTTGAATGGGTATCCCTTACTAGTCCAGCAGGGTGCCAATTATGTTCTATCACAGACATTAATGAAGAGAATGTCGACTTGCACTTCAAACCAAATAGCTGCATTGGACTACCAAGGAAGAATATACTTTTTATTAATGCAGCCATTCGAGTGGATATATTTGCAAACAAATATAACTGTAATAGATATCGACTGCGAATCAGAAAACATTTGGGTTATTGATGAACATAGAGACTTGAGAAAGTGGGAAAATAACAATTGGAATATTAAAGCAAGTGGATTTGATTCTGTATTTGTTGGGAACGGTACAGTGTGGGCAATATCCTCTGGAATCCCTTTTACACTCAATCAAACAGACTCTAGCTGGACTAGAGTCAAAGGATTAGACAACATCAAGGAAGTTGCAATAAGTTCAACGGCTGTTATTGCTAGAAACATAATGGGAGAATTGTTTTATTACAAAGAAAACTGGAAGAAGCTGGATGGTTATTGGACTGGGTTGGATGTGGGAGCAACAAACTTGTTTGTAACTACTGCCAATGGCCATGTGTTTACACTATCTTTAGAATACGCAAGTACTCTTTCTGTTCCAAGTGACAATATTGACAATCAAATGAATGGCTGGACTGCTTTGCCTTTTAATTTCACAATTATATCAGTAGCAAAAGACCAAACCTTATTTTGTGGACTAGACCCATCTGGAGTTGCATTTTCTGTTGATTTACAGACCAATAAGATGGAAAAGATGGGAGATATTGAACTGCTCGATATTGTATCTTGCAGCATCTATGCAAAATATAAATACTGGGCTGTAGACAAAAAAGGATTTGGATATTATTGGGATCAAGGAGATTGGATTTTGCAAAAGAACATTCAGAGCCTAAAACAAATGGATTGCGATCAAACAAATGTTGTCGCTTTAACTGTACTAGGAAGTACATTTTCTTTTAGCTTTGAAACAGGAAACTGGTCTGAATTTGGTGAATATGGATTTGACAAGATTGTCGTGTCTGCTGGGACTTTCTCTGGGTTAAGAAATGGTATACTGTACAACTATGTTAATTCTAAATGGTTTACAGACTACTATAACATCCTGGATTTCCAAAAAAGTGTTACAGGAACAGTGATAATTAGTGATGATCATCAAATCTACCAATCCACCACCTCAACTTATCGAGATCAGCACTGGCAATTCACTCTTGGAAACTTGACTAGGGTTTCTATTGCAAGTGATACTATATTTGGGGTAGACATTTATGGAAAAGTATGGAAGAAAAAGGCGTACCCTTCACTTGATGACCAAATGCAACAGTATGGGTGGAAAAGGTTATCAACAAAAGAAGCTTACTTTACAGCAGTAGCAGTTTCAGCGGATGATTCCATTGTAATAGGTACAAATTATGGCGGATCTGCATTTTTGTATGACAAGACAAAAGATGAATATGTATTATTGGGCAATCAAACATTTAAGCAAATTTCTGCTTGTGGAATCGAGGCACCTTTTATTGCAGCCGGTGTTGATTCCTTTGGAAACTTTTCTGTTTGGGCTTCAAACAAGTGGGAAACATTTGCCAAGAATATAAACCAGGTTGACTGCAATGAACGTGGAATTTGGGCGATAAATTCGGATGGAGCAGTAGTTCACTATGATTATTTGACTGAAAGCTGGATTACTTTACCAAACCAAACATATGCCAATGCATTTGAAATAGATATTCCGGTGCACTTTAGTTATGTCACAGCAGTCGGAAATGATATCTATGCCCTGGTCAGATATGAAGATACTCTAGAGCCGTCCGCAATAGTGTATTTTGATGACAAGCAATGGAAATATGTGTATTTTCCGTACGAACCTCCACTTGCGAGTAATTACTTGAGTATTTCTTCAAAATTAGGTGTTACATCTGCCTCTTTCTTTCCAATTTTGACACTGTTTAATCGCACTACTCTTCCTGGACAGTACAATTATGCCAGTGTCTCTGATAACATCTTATACTCTGTTGATTTGACTGGTAAACTCTGGATTCAACCAATCAACATTCCTGGTCCATTTCCAACTCCACAGTTTGACCCTAGCATTATCAAGTTGGTAAGGTTTCAAACCGATGATGGCTGTTTGAACGAGTGGGCACTTGGAGATTGCGAGAATCGCAGCAAGATCAAAATCACACCAGCAACTGAACAATCCTACTATTCATTATTTACCATAGAGTACACATGGGATAATGTAACTGACAACTAACAATAGCAATGTGCAGTAACAACAATTGTTAGAAACATTGATGTGTCGCCCTGTATGAATTTTCCAGATATGCTACCATTGAAACCAAGTATGCTGTGGACAGTTATCGACTATCAAGGTTATGTGTTGTTGCAGAATTACGAGCACAATCTGTGTATCTTGGAGTATACTATGCGTCCTTGCATTCCAATTTTTAAAAGAACTGTGTTTTATAGAGACGCATTTGCTTCACTTCCTGCTACAAAGGATATTGTGGTAAAAGATTTCAAGTTCAAGAGTAATGGATTTACAGGACAGGCACCTTTTTGCCAATGGATTGGCCCAGAGGAACACCGTATACAAGTAGATGCCAGTTTCGAATATGAATGCTTATCCAAGTGTAATGAATACGCCAGAAATCCTAATGTAACCTGCACGGCATACAATTTTGATTTCAACTTACGAAAATGTTACTTTTATGGCGATTCAGTTCACTCGCTTTATCTTACTGGCAGCAAATTTAGCAATTGCGGGTAAACTTTGAAATAACCTAGATTTATTCTGAATATTATGGATTCGCTTGAAAACATAGAAACTGCAACCTCGTACAGCCTTTTCTTGCTGTCCGACTTTTCAGGAATGCTAAAAACAACAACAATTAATGATGTTGCGATTGCAAATGCATGCCAAGTTCAAGGTGCACCATTCGCCAACTTTACTGGCTTAAATTGTGTTGACCAATGTAAAAGTGACCCCAAGTGTGCTTTGTTTGATTTTTACGAGAATACCTGCTTCCTCTATGATCACCAACTTGGAGAAACTTCCATAATCCGAGCTGCAGAAAATAACACTCAATGTGGATTCATCAATTCTAGAAATCTAGGATGTGAAGCAGTAAACAACATTACAGTTTGTACAATGGACACGGAACCTAAAATGTTGAGCTACAACTCTTATCTATTGGCTAGCAGAAATATTGGCCAGGACTTTCCACTGGTAGAAGGAAATTGTACATTTTTGGCCGTTGAACCCTATACAACCTTCAAGAATTCAACAGATTGCTCAAAATATTGTGTAGTAGATGATGACTGTACTAGTTTTCTATGGGATCCCAACACCACGACTTGCTCATTATTCCAAAATCAGTTGGAATTCAACAACTTTTATCCAACAGATTCAAAATCATGCGGATTTCTGCTTGCTCGTAATCCTGATTGTGCAGTGATTGATTCATCTATCGTATGTAAACGCTCTACAATCAACTCCCCTTTGAATATACCAAAAGTATTCAATTATCAAAACAAGGTGTTTGAACAGCAATTTTCCTTCAACTACCTGGCGAAATACTGTATGATTGCTGGAGAAAGCGACTGGCATACATTCAACACTACATACTATGATCTATGTTTGAATCTTTGTGATAAAAACCCTGGATGTGCAGCATTTTCCTACAACATGTATACTTACAGATGTGACCTTTTCAGTCTTCCTTTACAGTATCTTCAGATGTTGGAATCAGCAAACACGTATTGTGGATTTTCAATTTTCAGGAATTCTGACTGTACTCTTGACAAGAACACTTTTTCTTGTCCTACGCTTACTTTGCCAACAAAGATATCAGTTAGTGACAATCTTTACTTGGAATCGCCGTCGGAATTGTACTCTGGAAGTTGCAATCTAATTGGTGTAGGATATAGACACCTCGAATATTTTTCATATGAGCACTGTTCTCGATATTGCTCTACAGATGATGACTGTTTGTCATTCGAATGGGATCCTTTGGATAAATGCGTATTTTTCAATTCATCCCTATCATTATCTTCATTTTCCATTGATCCAGTGAAAAAATGCGGGTAACTTAAAAACTAACTTTGAATTATATACAAGAGGGTTCCAAACTGTTTCGTTGCTTCAGATTCCCTGATTTGCAACACGTAAAGCATTTTTAACCTAGATCCCCAAACAGATATTTGTCGTACAATGTTACTTTAAACGGTTTACCTTTAAATACTTTTCAATTGGCCATTCGAGATGATACAGTTTATTTTAGCGGGTGTCGATATTATGCAGATTATTTGCTAAAGTTTTACTTTACAAAATGGGAAGAATGCCAATATCTCTGTGAATCAACAAAAGACTGTTTATCATTTAGCTGGGCACCATACGGAAATTGCTGGTTGTTTCAAGATTCGTTTGAAATGTTGATTCCAGTAAACACACATGATGAATGGAAATGCGGGTAATTACTGTGTAACTTAGCTTTATTGCTACTAGGAACTCTGATCATTGTCAGTTTCAAGCAAGTTCTTTAAACTGCACTACTCCGTAAGTATTAGTTGATGTAGATTTTCTCCAGCCAGGAATATAACGATTCAAATTAATGGGACAAAAACAACTGTTCAAGTAAACAATTCACAAACCACTTTTGGTACCAACACCCCACAACTGTTCAATTTTAATTCCAATAATTTTGAAAACTCGTCATTGGGAGCAGCTAATCTTGATTCATCTTCAAATAGCACTAATCAAGAACCTCAGGACCTTTCTTCAACTTTAATCTCCAAACCCAAGCCAACAAGTTCACCAACAAAGCCAAATTTTGGCAATGCAGAAAACCATCAAATCGTTTATATTATAGCTGGTACATGCTTTGCGATTATTATCGTTGTGTGTGCAATGTTTGCGATCAATTCAAGAAAAAGAATCAACGGAATCGAGGATGAACCAGTATTTGTATTATATCCAGGATTGTCTTTGGATACTACCTTTGATCATACAAAGAGTGGTAATTTAAAGTTTGCGTCAAGAAAAGCTGCAATTGCGCCAACTGATCAAAGTATGATGCTTCAGTTTAATGAAATCAGCAACAAACTTGGAATGATTCCAATAGACAGTTATGTATGGAAAGGGGAAACGATATACATTTTTTCTGATACAGAAGGATTGCCAATATTTGAAGAGTTGGCCATACGATTTTTGTTTCCGTTGGGAACCTTTACAAGTGAACTAGATGTCAAAGAGCTCGGGATTAAAGTAGGTGATAGGATAGAAATAGCAAACTATATCTCGGCGGATTACTTTGAAAGGCCGCTTATTCAAAGATTCTTTAACAAAAAGAAAAGGTACCCAATTTCACTAATTCCAACAACCAATTTCCCCAAACTGGTGTTCAACGTCCTCCAAACCAGAGATACAAGGAGCAAACTGTTGGATAAAATAGTTGCTACATACCCGTCAAATGTTAGAGTCAATTATCTGGACACATGGACGAATTTGAATCCTAATGAATATACCAAGGATGGAATTTGGAATTCGATTCTAGAAGAAAAGAGTATTCTTATTCATGCTGATGCTGATAATACAGTGTTGATTACAGATTATTTGCGGCGTATCGGGGATAATACCTGGACCTACTTTGATAAACATCTGATTACAAGACCATTTGATGACACTACCACGAAAGAGTACAACCCATTCGAGAATTAATATAAAGTATTTATTGTCTGTTTATGAAATCAACTACTTTTTTGATAGATGGTTCATCAGTAGGAATGATATGGCCACCTGGATGGCTAGTGTATTCCCCATCAAAGCCCTTCAATAGGTTCTCGCCCACGTCCTTTTCTCCAACAATATTGAAAAAGCTGCCATTGAATTGGACTTTTGCTAAATCTTCTTTGAACGCAACCTGAGGAAATGTAGAAATAAATGTAACAGCCCATTGCGGCTGAGGATTCAAGTATGGTACAGTTAGCATTGTAGCAACTGAACCCCACGACATGCCCATCACTCCTACAAAGCTATCATCCCAGATTTCATTCACAGCATTGACAGTTACTTTGTATCCGTCTTTGTTGAACCAGTAGTAACTGTTTGGCTTCTCTCTGGTAACAGGGGCATTGAAAAACACGAATTCGTATTGGGGACATTGATTGATTATTGGTAACAACCACTCTTTGAACATATCCTTGTTGCTGCTACCTCCATGGAAACATAGAACTTTTTTGACTAGGGTCATTTGCCAGAAATTTTGAAACAATTTTCGGTGAATTTGGATTGGTACAAAGACTGGATTGAAAATATTTTATTCCAAGAATTTAACGTTCTAAAAAGGTCCAGTTGATACATCTTTGTCAGAAGGAATCTTACTGCAGTTCAAGGAATTCACTCCACAGTTTGGAACAGGATTTCTCCTTGTAGATGCAGTTGAAACTGCTGATCCAAGTGGAAACGTTGCTTGGCAATTCGACCAATTGAAAAAGGTACACACTTGCTTTGAGATGGTATTTGGATCTGGATATGCTGCATACTGTGGTTGCGGTTGTTTTTGAATCGCCCAAATCATAATACCACCTGCGTTCTGGGATGAAATGAAACCCAGCAAATATTTCAGTTCTTCAATCGTCAAACAGTGGCCCAAGTGACATGGAGTAGAAGGTTGGTCTGCTGGAAACCCCTCCATTGGAGGTTCAATTCCAAGCAAAATTGGACCAGAAAAGTATTGTTTATAAGCCAACAAGGCAGTAGTAGGATCAAAGAATCCAATGTTCACATTATTATTGTTTGGATTGACAGTATATGTCCTTGTTGCGGGATTCCAATATGTATTTGCATCGTAGGACATTACATTTAGCCAATCTAGTTTGTTTCCTGATGCCTTCAACATTCCCAAGGACATGCCACCGTTCCACCATAAACCACCCCATCCTGGAGCCTAATATTAGCTATTAATTACCATGTGAACGTTATCGTAAATGCCTTCCCCATACGCACCATAACCATGCACTGCACTACTCAATAGGTACGGCTTTGGAAAAGCAGATCGAAATTGGTTAATTATATTAATGTATTGTGGATCAGCTCCACATGTTTGGGTAAGATTTGTTCCTGGTGGTACCCAAGAACCACCGCCATTGGAAGGCTGGCAATTAGCTGGAGAGCTCATGGATGATGGATATCCATTCGTTTCAAAATCAATATCTACACCGTCTAGTCCAAAGTCATCAACAAAATCTTTAAGGTTTTGCAAACTTTGGGAATATTGTGCTGGACTGTATCTGGTATCTTTTGGATCAAAGACTGCCCAACTTGTTTTAGAAGGTGAGATCCCACCAGCCTTGCAAGTAGAGTCACCATCGACTATTGTCAAAATTAGTTACCTGAATAGAGTTGGAATGGTGTCATGTGACAATCTCAATGTTGAGAATGTTCAACATTATTCCAGTAAATCCTTCTTGTCCATCTTCTCATTTAATCCGATTGTGAGAAGTTTAATGATGTCTAGCTTGCTTTGCTTTTGCATAGCTTCCATTTTGAATAAGTGAAGTTGTTCATTTTCTTTCAGTCTCCTTTGATGTTCTAATTCAGGTCGCTGTAGCATAGCGTCGAGTTCTTCCTTCTGAAAAGCCAACTTCTTTTCAGCGAATTCACGATGGGACCTTCTTTCTTCATCCCTGGAATGGTAGAATGCGTCCCAATTCAATTTATGAGAGGATACTGGTTTGGTTGGGGACCATTTCTTCATTTTATGAGATAATTTTTTCTCATTTGACCTTATCTTGGTAAATGTGATAGGACTATTATCTTGGCTTAAGCTGGAAGTTGAGATAAGCTCGTTTTCAAATTGTGTTGCGATAGAGTTACTTCCGTCTATGCTAGAGTCCAAACCAACATCAACAACCAATTCATTTTCAAGCTCAATGCCATCAATTTGCCTGTAATTAAGATCATTCTGTACGCATTCATCTTCATCTTCAATATCAACAGGTGCCAAATCAATGAATCTAATTGAGCTTGGAGTTGTTTGAACTGAAGGTTGGATGTTTTCCCTAGCACCAAATAATGTATCCAAGAGGTCAAAATATGGGCAACTTTCATTCAAAAGAGTGGAGATGCTCTTTCCTGCATCCATCGCCTTTGTTCCAAAGCCTGTGCTGTTCTTTTTTGCAAGTGTTGACTTGTAATCATCAATATACTTATTGTATCTCTTCTTTGCACCACTTCCATCCCATTGATCGTCTGCAGATTTCTTGGTTTGTTTGTTAATGAACTCCGCAAGATTTCGGAAAGCAGCTTCCTTACTGATCATTTTCCCACTCTCAACATTGCTTAATTGTTGTTGATTGGTGAGCACCTTGAAGTACTTGTGATTATCGTTCTTCAACCATTCAATAATCAATAACCTTTCTACATCAGTAGTTCCAGCCTTTCTGGGTTTTTTAGCCTTGGAAACCGGTGTTACTTTAGTGCTGTTGGGCAGTTGTGGGTCATCAGGTTCAATTGTATCATTTGAATTTGGTCTACCTCGTCGCATTTGAAAAAGTACAGCGAAAAACGGTGATCCTTTTTTTCTGCACCCTTTTCTCAATTAGGGTACAGGTTTTTGCAAGCGGAAAAATAAAAGGGTGCAAGTCCCTTTTCAAAAAGGTGCAAGTCCCTTTTGAAAAAGGGTAGCAAATTTTTTCAACTTTGAAACCCCTTACTATGAACGTGTATTTCAATTTAGCAGTTAGTTGAGCCAAACATACACTATTTGAACTAAAAACCGAATAGAGTCAAAAAATAACCATTATGTTTATTTGTAATATTTGTAAAAGATGAAACCACCAACAGCTGCCAAACCAACGGCAATAGCAGCAGTTTGCAAGTTCCATTCAATAATAGGGTTTTCACAGATATCATCATGTGTAGTAGCAACGATAGCAAGAACTTCTTGGATTTCCTTGTCTTTGACACCAAGGTTGCTCATGGCTTTGGCAAGCAACTCTGCGATTCTGTTGAAATGTACATCTCTGACTCCCATACCTTTGTGAGCTACTTTCATGTTCTTGCCATAGTAGTTCTTTCCACCAAGGACGTGGTTAAAGAACTGTTTCTGTTTTCTAGCTTGCATTTTCATGTCAGTCTTTGCAAAGAAGCCCTTCACCAAGTCATCTTGAAGGACAAGTTTGTAGAATTCGTCAACTACAGCGTCGATACCAGCTTCTTTTCCTACTCTTTCGTATAAATCCATTTTGTGAGAATTGAAAAATTGACGCGCTTTTTATACCTGCATTTACTCAAGATTACTCATTTTCACACGACCAACCAATTTTTTTGCAGAAAAGTCGAGTCTGTAAAATAAAATTGAAACAACACTGGACCAATTCAAGAAAAAGAAAGGCAATCTGATTGCAGAATATTCCCAATGCAATATCCTATAAAATAATATCGGGGGCATTCATAGTTTACCAAGTTGAAAAAGTTTGGTAAGCCGCAAAGATGTATTATGAGTAATCATTAATAACTCTTGGAACTAAAAAATACTCAGGATATCTAATTTGTACCACATGGGGGCATATTTGGTTCAAACTGATTCACCGATAATTTATTTGGATGTAAAAGAATTTCCTGTGATTAGATATTGAAAAATAGCTGATGGGCTACTATTTCGTACCCCAGACAGCTACTAGACCAATTTTATATCCAGCAATAATGAATGCAAGTCGCCAATTATAAGCAACCTGGGAAAATCAAAATAATGGAAGCTGAACTTTGCAATTGGAATTCCTTGGATTTCTTTACTGATAACCAAATCCTTTCACTTCACACTGCGTTGCTATACTGCCTGGGACGATTTTAATAGCCCATTGGCGTATCCAATATCCACTTCATGATTACTAGAATGGATATTGACTTTACAGATAACCCTCTAGTACCAAAAATATTCACGAGCATAGACATTAACCTTATTTGCTACAAATGTTTTCTACTCGACTCAAATGATGTATGATTGAAATCAACTTCCCTTTCACATGTCTACAGAGACAAAAATAGTTTTCGCGTTTTGATGCAACCGGCGATTAGATCAGTCATTTTCAACCTCTTACAGCTACCATTACTAGCGTACTTTTCTAGCATGATTATAATCAACTTGATGTTTTATATCTTTGCTAGAGGAGTAGTGGTATTGTACGAAGTTTTATATGGGGTATTCGAATCAAGAAAAACAAAATTACTTTTGGGAATGTTAAAGAACTCTCAGGATTACAAGGAATGGATTGATGTAGCTACCGAATTGGATATTCTTGCCGGCAAAGGTGAAATTGAACGACATTACTTTGATGTCGAGCTGGTTACGAACGTAGTGAAAAAAATGAAGCGCTTCATGAGCAAGAATGATGTCCATGCATTATCTAGTCTTTTACAAAACAGTGTGTTGAAAAAAGACTTTGGCGGAATTGAAAATCCGTTGATTTACTCAAATTCATATATCACCGTTCATCCCATCATCCCTGAATATTTCAGAGTTACTGGATTTGCTTTGGATTATATTTGCAGACACCAAGATTTGAGCCTTCAGGAAAAACAACGTTTCCTGAAAAAAGTATCCGTAAACTTTGGGAAAACTGCCTTGTGCTTGTCTGGTGGAGCGTTTCTTGCATTCTTTCATTGTAAATAAAACTAATCTAGTCGGGGTACTCAAAGCAATGTATGAAAACGACTGTCTACCCGACATCATATCTGGTACCTCTGTAGGGAGTTTCCTTGCTTCCATCATTTGCTGCAGAACAAATGAAGAACTCGAGCAAGTATTTCATCCTTCAGTTTCAGAAAATGCGAAAACATTAACAAACGACTTTTTCGATAAAATCAAGAATTTTTACAATACTGGTGCTGTTTACTCTGTAGAGCGCTACAGACAAGATGCTTCATGGGGCTGTAAAGGAGACATGACATTTATAGAAGCGTATAGGTTAACAGGACGGGTATTGAATATTTCAATCACCACATATGGAAGTACATTTAAATCTATTTGTTTCAATTACTTGAACACTCCAGATGTAATAATCAGTTCAGCCGTTACTGCCTCATGTGCTTGTCCACTAATTATCCCTCCTCATTCCATTCTAATGAAAAAAGAAGGGAAAAAAGTGCCTTTTCTTGATTTAGGAAAACTGTGGGTTGACGGATCACTGACGGCTGATATCCCTGAAGAAGAATTACACCGTACGTTTGGTGTAAAGTCTATCATAGTTTCTCAGGCCAATCCGCATATATTCTTTTTCTATCCAAAGGGAACTCCTGGATCTCCAAACAAACATCGCAATGGACATGGATGGTATTCAGTGTTAATATAGGCGAGCCGGCTTTATTCTCTCTTCAATAATTACTTGGCAGTTGCTAGAACTAGAAAAGATTTTTGCATTCATAAAAGAAATGCACTTGTGGCCCAAACCACTGGCTGTACTATCACAGATATTCACCCAAAAGTATCACGGTGAAATTACAATCTCGAATAATTTTGATTTCTTTAATTGGATAAACACACTATCTAATCCTGATCCAAAGAGATTCCAAAAGTTTTTCACTAATGGGCAATTAAACACTTTTCCAAAGCTACAGATGGTTAGTAACCGGTTCAAGTTGGAACAGCAGATAAAGCATTATGTAAAACAATATGAAAGAAGATGAATGTAATAAATATGGATTTTATTCGTATAAATCATTCAACCAAGATTCAACAGTGATAGGGTTGGAAAGCGGCTGCAAAACTTGTCCATTAGGATTCGAAACAGCTTTTCCTAAGCCTGCCATACAATCAAAAGGATCTTGAACATTATTGTACTTTTCCAAGACATTATCTGTTGTTGTTTTTTCAAAAGTGCCTATTCTCTGTTCCACCATTTCAACAACATCTCGAAATGATTTACGATCGCCTTCGATTCGATAAGTATTATTACCCGTTTCAGTTTTTAGCTTGTGTAGTAAAAACTTTGCTCCATCTTTTCTATGAGTCCAAGAAGCAGGATGATCACCATAAAAGATAGCTTTCTTGTTTTCAAAACTAATATTGCACCCGCTTATTTCGTTTCTAGTAATGTTTTCCATGAAAATGCCCAGGATTATTTCAGTATAATTCAACTGAATTTTTTCTAAATGTTGTCTTATTTGAAGACGAGGTCCTAGCCAAGGAATGATAGAGTTTACTTCATAATCAACTCCCCATACATTAGGAACGAATCTTGATACCCCAGCTTTCTTTGCTGCATCAATCATGGCTAGTGCGTCTTTGATATCGCCAAAAGTATTGTGGATAGCAACAACGACTTTGTAGCCAGTCATGTGAGATTCAAGTAATTGCGAGTTATTATAGTCAATTACGTTCACATTGGCACCAAGTGATACCAATTCGTCGAGCGATACTGAATGCTTTCTGGATAGCACTCCTACTTTCTTAAAATATGGGTCGGAAAGAGCCTCTAGGACTATATATTTACCTATGCCAGCAGAGCCACCAATTACCAGAATAGAATCAAGCATAGTTTTTTTTGTTTCTTGGACTATTTATATTTACAAAGTGAGTCATAGAAAAAGCCCAATCATCAAAGGGAAAAATAAAGCCTTGGAATAACTGCTTGAGTGTAATTCAAATAGTCGTTGATAATGTTGTTAATTCAAATGGTCGTTGCTAATTATTAACTCAAATGGTCGTTGCTAATTATTATCCCAAATAGTCGTTGATAGTGTTGCTAATTATTAATTCAAATAGTCGTTGATAGTGTTGCTAATTATTAATTCAAATAGTCGTTGATAGTGTTGCTAATTATTAACTCAAATGGTCGTTGATAGTGTTGCTAATTATTATCCCAAATTGTCAATTCGAGTAATCAAAAACATTTAAAAAAAGGTCGTCAGATACCGTTGTAGTCTATAATTTTGGATGTATCATCATATTCTACCCAAATTTGCATCATCATTGACCAAATTTCATGGACAAAGAAGGAATTGAACCAAGTGCTTCTTGATGTAAATCCAACTTTGCCATTGAAAACCCAAATCGAAAAATTTGGTGGCCTTATCAATAGAATAGGACACTTTCAAAAATATTTAAAATTCAACTTTATAACATATGTATGCCTAGTGCGCTTTCTTTAAATAGCGAAACTAAATGTAAGGTGTCTTCTCTAGTTTCATTGTTGTCGAGAATATTGAAATTCTTGCTGTCAACCCAATTATCGACAACGACATACTCGACTCTGTTGACTCTAATCGCATCTTTGTTTATATAAATTTACCTTTGTCTTGTTCAATAATCTTTCTGATCCTTCCTGGAGTTCCAACACCAATCAAGAACGGTTCTTTTTTCAGTGATTCGATCTGGTCATTGATTTTCAGATGGCGAGCAAACAGTTTGATTGTCTTTGCCTTTTCTCTCACTTGTTTGAATATTTCCAAGCATCTTAAAGCAGAAGATGAAATAATCAAGACTTTGAGTTTTGTATGCGACTTTACGTACAGTGGTTTTGGAGCATCCAAGTAAAGCTGGTCAATTAGCTTTGAAATGGATGGATCGTCCAACTCTGGATTTGGCGATATATCTACTCCAAGTGATTCAAATGACATGTGCGGCTTTTCCGCCTTTGGTTTCTTTTTCTTTTTATCCTTCTTTTTACCTTCCTTCTTTTCTTTTGCTTTCGTGGATTTGGTTTCCGCACTCTCCTTCACATCGCTGTCATCCTTGCCTTCGCCATCGGATACTGGGTTGGTATCATTGATATCCTCAACGTAAAAATCATCATCCAACGAATCTGCACTTGCCATTTCAATTCTATAAAAAAAAAGAAAAAAAAATGAATCTTGTAGGCAAACTTGGCTTGAAAACCCCACTGCATGAAAAAATTGCTTCGTGCTGTGTATCCGCTGGTTGCTGTTTTAATTGCGTCACCAGGTATCTAGGTATCAGAAATCAACAGAAAGATTTAGGAGAATTCCCGCCAGTCTATGGTAAGCAAATGTTAACCAGAAACACAAGCAAACAAGAAACCAAAACTACAAGAAGAGGAAAGCAAACCTATAATTGATGTGAAACCAGAATCAAAGCCATGTCCAACTTGCCTTGGCCTATTGCAGCTTAATTTCAATCAGCTAAGTCAAGATTCACTAAAACTGCTTCAAGCAGAGCAATACTCACCATTGACCTCATTCAATCTTTCAATTCAACTTCCGGTTCAGTTATCCATCAGACACAAGAGCATGATTGTATATTTGAAAAATGAAACCAAGGAATCACCTTCAAAAAGCCCGCAAAAGAATGAATTGCCAGAGCCATTGGAAGTCAAAGAAGTACTCAAGTATCTCTTGAAACACGCCTTTAGTAAAGCTTCTGAATTGCCCTACGATGTCAATGTAAAATAGCACTAATATAGTCTCCATTCTCTTTACAGCTAGCGATAGCACACCAAGAGTCTGTAATGGACTATGAATTCATGACTGCTTTGCCACACTCCAAATTCAATGTAAAGATTAGCCAAAAACGAGGACGAACAGTTCACCAAGGGGCTTCAGTAGATAAAATCAACTTGGCATTAAAGAACATTACCGAGCAAGATATTATAAATAGCGATATTTACCCTCCACCTCAAATTACTACTTTGCCCTCATTTGCGATTTCATTCAACCACACGCAGCTGTTTGTTGCTGGGAGATACAATAAACTAGAAAGAGGAATATCAAACTCTAAATGGTTTGTTGGATCAAAGAGAATGGCTCAAGATTCAATGGAAGAGTTGATTGGCAACCACCTCACACAAGCATTTCAATGTTCAAGCTAC
Organism: Boothiomyces sp. JEL0838; assembly: GCA_027604245.1. Lineage (NCBI taxonomy): Eukaryota > Fungi > Chytridiomycota > Chytridiomycetes > Rhizophydiales > Terramycetaceae > Boothiomyces > Boothiomyces sp. JEL0838. The sequence continues at coordinate 15,302 of JADIIY010000065.1, forward strand.
AAATTCAGTTCTTCTGGTAGAGAAGATGCTGATGTACTGATGCTTGGTAGAGGAAGGCCATTCTATTTTGAACTAATCAATCCCCACAAACTAGATGCCATCGATGGTGTAATGGACAAGATAAATGAAGGCTGCAGTGGCAAAATCAAAGTATGGGATTTACAGGTTGTTAGTAAAGAAAGCACTAGTATAATGAAAGACAGTGCAAGCACAAAATCAAAGAGCTACAAGTAAAAAGTACTAACAAAGATGTCTAGTAAAATGCTCATCAAAAGTTCTTTGGCAAAAGATTGAAGCAGTCAATCAAATGAAAGAAATCGAACTTAAACAGCAGAACCCAACTCGAGTTCCTCGAAGAGCTGATTTGATTAGAGATAAGCTTATTGAAACTATTAGAATAGTGAGATGGAGTGATGGAGAATTACCAGATGGAGATGTAGAAGAAGGGCAAGAGATTATGGTTTATATGAAGACTAGTGCTGGAACATATGTTAAAGAGTTTGTACATGGAGATGGAGGTAGGACCAATCCGTGTCTCGGTGATTTACTAGAAACAGAGTGTAGTGTGGTGTACTTGGATGTAGAAGAAATCCATCTCGACTGGCCACCCCAAATCAACCCATAAGATAATTCAATAAACCAACTCTTCAATAAACACAACTTTGAATATTCAAATACTCACTGTTTAGCTAAACCACAAAGTGTTTTAAATTCAAACCAAAACATAAATTACAAAAAGCTATATTTCAGAATCAATAAAACTGAATCCGCCATCGCTCTCAGCACTACTTCCTACAAACGATACCTGTCTACTAGTTCTATCCTGGTTATACTCGACATGTTCAACATCAAACTTTCTCAATTCGTAAATATTCTGTATCTCATAGGCTTCTTGAGGGTCGATTTTGACTGGTATATGATCCTTGGAACCAAAACTGCTACGAGGTAGCGTCAGTTCTTCCAAATTCCCAGAATGATTTTTGTGTGATAGTCTTGATAGTGTATCCTGCAAGGTTTTTATATCGTCCGAGTTGCGCATACGAGGCAACGAATGAGTTTTTGGAATGGTGTGAGGAGAAGGACGAGGAAGGCTCTTGCTTTCTGAAGGTACATATGGTTTTTCCGTTTCTACTGTAGTGTCCAATTTAGTAAATGCTATTTGTTTCTGTTCCAAGTCGTCGTTTATCTTTCGCTGTGGTACTGGTACTGGTGCACCTCTCTTTCTGTCTTTGGTTTTACAGCAGCAACATAAAATAGCTGCTAGAATAATAAATACTATAGGTACAAGGATGGCTGTTAGGAGAACACCTAGTTGAAGGCCTCCAGAACCTATGTTAGGAATAGCTACCTTGAGGAGCGGATGTAGTAGTAGGGCTGGCACTATCAGTACTATTCATTTTATGTATTTTTTGGAAACTCTTTTGCTGGTTTTTTGTGGCAATAGACCAGGAGCCGTTTGCCGTTAAATTTGATATAGTATTGGGGCTGGGTTCTTTTGGAAAGTGGTGGGATGAGATTTTTATCAATGGAGCAATAAAAATGAAGCAATAGGAATATTCTAGTAATTATTGCTGTTTTCCTATTTGGATTAGAGGCTCTTGTTCATGGGGACTCTGGGTTTCATCCTCAACCACCAGTCAACATCCTCTTCCATCTATGGAAATTACTAGTATTCAGCCTTCCAGAGTACCATCGCTAGTATTCAGCCTTACCATCGCTAGTATTCAGCCTTACCATCGCAAGTGTTCAGCCTTCCAGAGTACCATCGCTAGTATTCAGCCCTACTCACCAGCTCTTTTACTATATATCTTAATGTAACTGTTTGCAGATTCGATGACTCACTCTGAAACAATCGCTCTATGATAAGATGAAAATATTCTATTGCAAAAACAATTGAAAACGTGCTCAAGTATTCGTCTCAAATTTAGCTCTTGATTTTTTTCTAAAAAAACCACCTCAACCCCTTCCCCCACAAAATGTCTGAAAAGTATGAAAAGCAACCGGAAATAAAGTTGAAGCGGTCCAAGCCGAAACTGAAGCAAGACTATGATTTGAACCTCACCAAGAGAAAAGTCAATATGAACCACTTGCTCAACTTTTCATTTCCTGAACGCCAAGTAGCGGAACAGAAACTAAAGAAAAGGCAAACTGGACCGTATTTGAAGGAGCGATTTGTAAACGCAAAGTATTTCTTTACTAACGAGCTTTCAATTTGTCATGAAACCAGATTATCAATCGCAGTGTCTAACCGATCCGGATATTCTTGTTAATTGGGAGGATGTAGTGCAAATGGTACTGTATTATTAATCAGATTATACCTACAAATAAGCCTCTGACTTGTCCTATTTGCTTGGGACCACCTTGCGCCCCCCAAGTAACAAAGTGCGGACATGTGTATTGCTGGCCTTGCTTGCAGCACTATTTGTCTCTCTCTGAAAAGAACTGGCGAAAATGCCCAATCTGCTTTGAATCAATTTATCCGAAAGCGTTAAAGAACGTGTTGGTGGTTGAAAAAGACTTGTTTGAAAATGCCAGTCCAAACAACCAAATAGAAATGGACTTTCGCTTGATGAAGCGAGAAAGAGTAACTCTTTATTAACCAGAATTTCAATGTTGCTTTGCCAAGTACTTTATACAGCAAGTGGGACAAGACTGTTCCAAGTGTTGAATTTGAATCTGCGGTTTCCCATGTCAAGATAATGCTGGCTACTGTTCAGTATTTAAAACAAATCAATGAAAGGAACCAAAAACAGCTGCTGGATCTCAAAGAACAAATAGTGGATGATGTAAATGATTATAGACCGCTGTTTATTGACTTGTGCTTGACACAGATTAAAGTATCTCTTGATTTATTACAGGATCGAATCAAAGAAATCGATCAACAGGATTATCCAAAAAAGAAAAACAAAAAATGTGAACAGGATGGAGAATCGTTTTATTTCTATCAGTTAGGAGACGGACAACATTATTACCTTCATCCATTAGATATCAAAGTATTAAAATACGAATTTGGAGATTACAGTCAGTTCCCTACTCATTTGAAACTACCTATAGTATCACTCAAGGAATCTACAGTCACAGCAGACTTGCGAAAACGATGTAAATATTTATCGCATTTACCACTTAATTGTGACGTAGTATTCTGTGAAGCAGATCTAACTGATGTTGTTTCTTCAACAACTTTATCTATGTTTAATAGTAACTATTTTTAATGAAGATGAATTGTCAAAGAGGACCTTGATGCTTCTGAAAGAAACTGAACGTAAAAAAGAAAAGATTGTAATCCCAGTGTTTGATGATTACATTCCAAGACCAATCCCAGCATTTGATTACGATGAAAATGACTTTGTACCTTTATCGAGTTCATTCCAATCCTCGAGTCCAACTAATCCACCAACTCCACACAAGAAATCTTTTGCTGATATCACTTCGCAACCGAATAGTTACAAGGAAAGTAATAATGGTTGGAAACTAGAAATACCAGATGATTTACTGTCTAATTTGGTTATTGAGAACCATACTGGTGGCAAGAAAAAGAAGGGCAAAAAGATTGTGTTGATTGGGAACAATGGTGGTAGGCGAGGATATTAATAAATCAGTTTTATTAATGTATTTCTTTGCCTGTGCTTGTATTTCTTTGCAATGACACCATTTCAGTCTTTGTGTTCTTTGTGCCTCATGTCAAAAAACGAATCGAATGGATGACAGTACTAGAGAGCAACCAAAGTATCAATCAAATCGGTCACTATCGCGCGTAATAAGTCTCGCTACTACCCACTTGTATCATCCGTATTGGTGCATTCAATCAGTTTACATTATTTGACTGTTTGTGTTCTGTCAGGGACCTTTCATCTATAAATAGACGAAAAAATAGACGAAATTCATAGAATCTAGATGAAGCTCTTGGTTACAATTGCTATGGCTTTGGTTGTTGCTGCACCAGCAAAGAAATGTTACTCTAATGGAAACAGTGTTTCTGGTTACGGAACTGGTTCAAGTACTGGTGGGTATACTGGAAACGGGAAATCAAAGCAAGGTGGAAACTATCCTGCTCCAAATCCTCCTTCTCCAAACCCTGCTCCAAACCCAGTTCCAAATCCTTCTCCAAACCCAGCTCCAAACCCAGCTCCAAATCCTCCTTCTCCAAACCCTGCTCCAAACCCTGCTCCAAACCCAGCTCCTCTTCCACCTTCTCCTCCAAACCCAGTTCCAAACCCTGCTCCAAATCCTCCTTCTCCATCAAGCTCAGGTCAAATCTCAGCTCCACCTGCCCCTGTTCCAACTTTAAATCCAAAAACAACCACAGTTCCAGCAGTCCCAACTCAAACAGCTGTACCAGCTCCAACCACTGTTGCTATTGCAACTACTATTCCAGTGGTAACTACTACAATCCCAGTGGTAGCTACTACTCAACCACCAAACCCAACTGCATTGCCTCCAGTTACTACTCAACCACCAACCCCTGTCAAGTCTGAACCACCGCATCCAGATCTCACAACTAAACTTGCTAGAAGTGCAGCTCCAATCGAATCAATCAATCCAACAGCACTCTTATTCAAGACCAGATTCGGAAATGAATAAACAAAATAAATTGTTGGTTTTATTGGATTTACAAGTATCTATCAGGTAACATTGCCTTGTTCTTGAAAAACACTGCGAATTTAAGCCAATCGTATCGGTTTTTAGGGTCGGCTTCATAGTACTCTTTTCGAGGTCTGTCTCCATACTGCCACCCAACACTATCCATCATCAGTTGACAGAATTGTAATTCTTTTTCATGTTTAGGGTATAAATGGCTTGCCCATACTGCATCTAATCCACCATGCAAGCCCTTGTTGATTCCTAAATCAAGGGGCCAGTATTGGGAAGATAAGGCATCGCCAACTGGCAAAACAAGAACGTTTTCGATGATTTTACTGGATTCAGTCAAACTAGTTTTGATGCTTGTATCATACAATTTCACAGAGTATACTTGGCTGCCTTGAGTAATGATGCTGCAAAATTCATCTAGTTTTACTTTGTTAATGCTTTCCAAATCCTTGGTTTCAAGTACTTTACACGCCAAAAGAGCAGTTATTCTGGTGGTGATCATAACTACTTCTGATTTAGTTGATACTTTAAACACAGATTCATAAGTAAACCCTGGTGGGACTTGTAACGGATGTCGCTCTTTTGGTTTTTCACAATGAATAAGCACTGTTACGTTATCTGTGAATACAGAGACTTTCTTTTTAAAGCCCAGGTTGCATACTAGAGATGAAGATTCCCCTTCGGCAATAATCAATGCATCCAAAGAAAATATTTCTGCGTCAAATTCCAACGGACAGTTTCCTCTTATCGCACCAGCATCTGAATCAGGCAGCATGAACCCATCAACTATTGACCTTGGTTTTTGTGGAAAGAACTTTGCTGATTTGGCAGTTGGAAGAGCCCAAACAATTCTATCCTTGATACCACAAATAACTGTCCCAACTTTGATTTTAACACCAGCTAATAACGCAATCTTTAATAGCCCTAGCTGTATATCTTTTTTAAAGAGTGCTTTTTTATCTGGGTAAATTTCAAACAATCCAAGATGCCTCAAATCGCTTTCTGTCTCTGGCCACAATGCCAGATGGTAGCAATCTTGAAATTCCGATTCTTTTTCAAACAGAGTAACATTGTGCCCCAGAAAAGCTGCTTCTATCGCACACCGCAATCCGATTGGCCCAGCACCACTGACTACAATACGATTACTCGCGGCAATATCCGTCATCCTCTTTCCAAGAATAGCAATCAAGTCGTGCTGGCTTTCCATTGCAATTTTGTGAAATGTATAACCGCCCATAAAGTCCGACAAGATATTGAACGACTGAATACAATCGGAAAGCGAATCGGAACTGATGAATTCATTGAACAGTGTTTTTATATCCATTTTGAGTGTAAAATAAGAGGAATTTTTCCTTTTTTTATGCGTTTTGTTCATTGTCGGCAGGTTTTCGGCAGGCACATTTTGATGTTTCACTATTAAATTAAATCTTGAATCAAGTGGAATTGAAAAACAGATATGGCTAGTGACGGAAATTGCCCACTGTTGGATTCTATTTCTCCAGTCAACCATAGGAATCACATAGATTGGTTTGGTTTATAGCAAAAGGCGGCGATAATTCGGCAGTCATCTGCTCACATTTGTTGCAGAGAATATCCCCTCTATAAATACATTTTATCCATGAATCCCCTGTATGAAATACGTTTTATCCATGAATCCATTTTATCCATGGATTACTATAACTACAAACTTGAACATGTTGGCTAAACAAATGTATTTATTCAATTTTTTCCAGTAGCGAAGGCGAGGACAGCGTCAGCTTTTCAATCATTGACAGCGAGTCCAAATCAACCTTGTCCTTGGAATCTGGAGCCATTTTTTCACTAGTTGGCGAATCCGAAATAGTAGATCCGAAATCCGTATCACTAGACTTTTCAGTATCTTGATCGCTTTCAAATTCTGGATTCACAAATTGCTCTGAACTCTGCGAAAGATGTTCCAATGATTCAGAATCGCTATCTACGCTCTTCTTTTCGAGATCAGTTATTGTAATAGAATGCTGACTATCTGTTCTTGCTGGTATACTTGGTTTCTCCTTTCTGAGTTTCTTTGCTATAGCCCTACGATGTTTCCTGCTCTTTTTTCCATCTTCTTTACGAATTACAAGAGGTCTATCTAGCTGGTCAAAGTAATCCAGTCGTTTCTTTAGTTCAGAGTCGAATATTGAAAACACATTGTCGAGTGCTGAAAAGTGACGTTCGAGAATCGATCTTTGCTGTAGAGCTTCTTCAATGAGTGATATCTTGTGGATATAATCAGGAGAAATGAGATGATAATACATTGGAAAAACTGAAAAGGCAAATGTCCATTTTATACTTTCGTGGAGCATAACGTGTGGCTTTGAACAGAATTTTCTTGAAGCCACGGCATTGTTCTTGAAACAATTAGGTGGTCTCTCCCACTAGCAAACGAGGAATTTCGTAATCCCGATTCATTTTATGATTCATATTTAAAAATTACACAATATCATTCCTCATTATTTTTCCGGAACAATCTTTTTATAGTAATGGTAAACCGCCTATAGTCTCAAGGAACAGTATTTCGGAATAGTACGTGTTTTTATATCATTGAAAATACCATTGACTGCAACAATTCACGGAATGATGGTGGGTCCTAAGAATGGCGAGATTATTCCGCAGTCAAACAACAATTAGTAACTCGGGAGTAATAATTACACCTCAATCGCAAATAATATCCACGAACGAAATCATTGATTTTTTTTATTCAAAAGAAAGACTGCGTGTGGGTATAAGCTCTAAACAGCATTCATCTTTTCTGTACGGATTCAAAACTATTTAGACTATTCAAACTACCCAGCTGTCTCTTCAATTCATTATCGAAAACTGTCATTACTGTTTCGTTGGCAGAGTAATGTCTTTGTAATATCGAGCGCCGTAAATTTCCTTGGCGAACCTTTAGAATGTAGTCTGGCGTGCTTGCGAGCATAAAGATTGAGAATTCAAAGGGTTTATATACTTGATGTGGCTGAAACTATTTGTATTGTTCTATTCCTTGGCCAATCGGAAAAATTACAGTGTGTCGGATTTAGGGGTACAGATTTATGTTTTGAATCCGCAGTCGGCCATCCAAGATTATCCAAAAATTACAACGGATATTAAGCATCCTAAACTTGTAGTATAAACTGGAACTATCCATCCAACTATCCAAGTACAATAAATTCATTATTTGTTTATATTTCCTTAAAGGCTTTTTTGAGAGGTGGATATTGGGTCCAAGATCAATGAACGTGACCAAGAGATTGTTGCAAACAGAATACGACAAATATTCTCATCTGGTAATTTCTGGTTTTTTGCAACTATAATGGTAAGTTTGGATAACTAACAGACTTGTTTTTAGTGCCATCAAATGCTGCTGGACAGTTAATTGGAAATTTCAAGAGTGGGATCTAAATTGTCAGAGTTTTTGTTCCACACTGTGAAACTTGCATTGGTTGGCTACCTTTAGCCACAATCTACGTTATTTCGTTAAAATACCCCATGGTGAGAAGTCTGGAGAGGGGCGCTTGCGGGGACGATTATCCACTCCTCAAAAGATCAAAAATACAACATAAAGAAACTCAGAATTTATTGCTTTTTGTGAAATTCAGGGTGAATCCACATATTAAAGAATTCCGATGAATGTTCAGGCTAAGGTTAATTTAAATTACTTGGTCATAAGGAACCATATGTCCAGCTTCATATACTCTCAAGAAAGCAAAGTTTCCAAACATGCGGAATTCTCCAGCATCTTTTCCAGTGATTTTGGATTTCCATTGCCAATCTTCTGCATTGTTGAAGCCTTCAGATCCTTCCCATTCCAAAGCCAGAGTCCATGCTTTGTTTCCGATCCAGTTGCAAATGAAATCAGCATCACCAGCGTAAATCAATACTCTAACACCACTTTCCAGGATTTCAGGAATGTATTCAACATAAGGACGCATCCAATCGCCAGCAAGTAAAAAGTTCATATTGATATCTCTCTTGCACCCTTCGTACTGAACATCAACACCCAATTGTTCTTGGATTTCTGGTCTGTTCAAGTAAGCCTCAATATCATTCAGGATATCGTAGCAGAGAGGGTTGCTAGGATCACACTTTTTACGGATATCATAAATATTCAATCCAGTAGATTGGAATGGTTGAATAAAAGCAGAGTTGCAGTAAAAAGAGCCAGGGACACAGGTAAATGGAGTTTTGTACTGGTAGCAAGCATTGATCAAATTAGCACAGGTAGAGTACTTTGCCCTCATACCTTCAATAACTGCTTCATCGAGAATAGGACCATACTTTGTGTCGGCAGCCATATCAGGGTAGTATTCATATTGGACAAGAGGATCAGTCAGTCCATTTCCTTTCATTAATGAAAATTACCGATAGCCAAAGAAGTCAAGTTCAATCCAACAGCGCCGGTAGACAATTTCAAGTTGGAGTCAATGATAACTTTGCCAATAGCAGGAATGTAGTGCCCAGCATAAGATTCACCAGTTACATGGAATGGCAAGTTTTTGTATTTAGGATATGTTTGTACAAATAATTGCAAGAAGGCGTATACATCTTGACCAGCATCATCAGAGTTGGTTGGTGATTTTCCTTCAGTGTAACTGAACCCAACGTTAACAGGTTGGTCCAAGAAAATTACGTTAGCATTGTTATTCCAAGAGTATGGGTTGTTGACAGTGTCTGTACCACCAGTAGTTGGTCTGCAAGGGCCAAGCTCCATCAACAAGCCGGTCAAGGAAGAACAACCAGGACCTCCGTTCAACCATAAGACAAGCGGATCAGTTTCAGGCTTTGATCTAGATTCAAAGAACCAAAAGAAAAAGTGATCATCGTCGTCGGTATCCTAAAATTAAATTTAAATAACCAAATAGCCAGCAATTTGTTTAACAGAAGAGTCACATAAAGAAACGTCTTCCTTGATACGAAGCGAATATTTGGAGAATGAAGGGTGAGTATATACATGCCATTTCTGTTTCTTTCCAGTTGAGAGCGTAGTGATTTTGGTTTCTTGTTTGATCAGCTCCGAGTGGTGAGTGTTCTTTTTGAACGATAGGGTTTGATCAAACAGGTTGTGATACTGGTTTGTTACAATAGAAGCAAAGCTGGTAGCGATCAAGAGTTGAAGCTTCATTGCGGTAACTTTTTTCCATGACCAGGGCTTCTTTTAAGCTATTCATCCGTGTTCACATTGTGACCTCCGATGACAAGGTGATCTCTATTGATCAGCGAATAGGTTAGAATCGCAAGTACTATTGTTTTGGTTTATGGTGCACAACACGTCTCCCTAATCGGCCGTAGTCCCATAATTGAGGGTGATCACCTTGAAAATGATTGCTCTCCCAGCTTGATCATCAGATTAATCATTTGTATGTGAACGCAATAACCGTTCATTCCACTTTGAAATACCTATTGCATATTCCGAACGCTCTTTGAAAATCTATTGGATGCTAAACAATTTGCCCATCGATATCGGTTGTAATTATTAAAGTAATTTGTTTATTGCGGATAGTTATTAGTATTAGAATTGTTTGAACTTATGCCAACGATGATCAAAAACACTATAACCACCACTATAGCAAGCACCACAAATCGACCTCTTTCTACGGCCATTTCATCTGTACTTTTTTTCGCAGTGTCATTGTCATAAAAGGTTACTTCATTGGTAGAGTTTGGCATGTAAGCAGGTGGTGGAACATCAATTACAGAGTGATGATGGCTATTTACAATATTGTCATTAGAATGGTGATGATGGGTATGTACATTGGTGTCAACAGAATGGTGGTGGTGGGAAACATCTACAGTAGTGTGATGGAATGAAGCGCCAGTATCAAAAGAATGCATTTGTTTGTTTCGACAGCATTCTAGTGCTGCTTTAAATATGCCAAGCAGAGATCTGGCTGTGTATTGGCTGTGAGTTGTGCTGTGATGAAAAGCAGAATGGTGCATGTCAAAAAGTACAAATTAGCGACTCTAAAGGAACATTTAAATAGTGAGCAAATGACTGACTAGTCCCTAAAATGAGCACCTATAATGTTCAAATCTGAGTTAAAGTTACCAGTCACAATAGCTAGTGAATTAGTTTAACTGTGTTGGCTATGTGGTTCCCTATGGCTGTGCGAGAAACTCAACACCAAACCAACGTGTCTACCATCAAGGTCCAAACTGTTAATAATGGCTCCAATTCAATCATATAACTTTACTACGTCAGGGACAGAACAAATACGACTTTGCAAAAGTCCCATTGAATACCATTCCGAATTTATTCATATTCATTTCGTCAAAACTAGTTGGAGATGCTTTCTATATGCTTAATTCTATATTCAACCAGTGTGGCTACGAGAATGCCAAAAAGGGATGAACCACGCTGCTAACAGAAAGCACAGATCTTTTTTCATTACATGCTCGCACTACTCACTCTCATCCAATTCGTCTTTACCTTTTGCGTTGACTTTAAAACCCAAGTTGGTCAAATCACAATCCAAGTGAATGAAACTTGGGCCCCTCTTGGTGCTCAACGATTCAAGACTCTAGTTGACCAAAAGTACTGTAGAATTAACAAGGTTTTATGAAGATTCCGCCTTCTTTAGAGTAGTTCCAAACTTTGTTGTTCAGTTTGGTATTTCAGGGTATCCAAAAATCAACGAGATTTGGGGCAACAATACCATCCCTGATGATCCTGTACTGGTATCAAACTTGAAAGGCACAGTGTCTTATGCAACTGCTGGGCCAAATACCAGAACTACCGAATTGTTTATCAACACCGTAGACAATCCACGTTTAGATGCAAGTGGATTTGCACCATTTGCAAAGGTTGTAAAAGGATTCGAACATGTCAACCAAATTGGTAGCTTTTGTTAATGTAGTCAACCCTACTCCTGGGAATAAAATGGGAATTGATCAGGACAAGTACTCTTCATTTGGAAATAGATGGATTAGAGCTCACTACCCAAACGTCACTTTTATTCAACACGTAAAGTACGTAAAGTGCCCATAAAATAAACCAATTTTCACACATTATCTCGCCTTCTAATACAAACGGACCTGGAATGCGTCTATCGCAGAACTGCGTCACCTTGACATTTCACTAAAGTTGATTTTTAGTTTCTTTATTGAAGCAAGACATGGACATTATCATAAATGATATTTATTGAGCTGTAGTAAATACCTGGTCGCGCTTTGCGAGTAATTCCTCAAACTTGGCAACAATAGATTCAGCAGTCAAAGTGCTTTTTCCATCATGATCAAATGCAGTTCCTTTTACTATTCCCATCACAGTTACTTCACCAACAAATACCCCTTTTGGTTTCAGTGTTTCGTGCAAGATGTGCACAAGCTTTCTTTGGGATGCTTTTGCAACGGCTAATGTAGTTGCATTCCAAGCGATTGCCAAGTTGACTACATTATCGTTTTCCAGAGATAAACCACCACCAGTAACCAGAATTGAACCTTTACTCTTTTCAAGATCTGGAAGGGCAGCTTGAGTAGCAATTGCTAGTGATGTGGTAGTGAGTCTAACCGCGTCATCTAACTCTGCAGCAGTAAGATCAAGAGCTCCTTTTGGTGGTCCGTACGGATTCCAAAACAAGATTTCAACAGTGCCAATCTTTCTGATATCATCAACAGTCTTTTTAACTAGATCCGGTTTCGACAGGTCTACTGGGAATGCCAAAGCTTTTATTCCGTGCTTAGAAAACTCGGCAACTGAGCTATCCAATTTTGCCTTTGTTCTAGATAGTAAAGCTACTTGATATCCTTTCTTTCCAAAGTGAGATGCAGCTGCGTGACTGATACCCGTTCCGTATCCAGCGATGATTGCGATTTTCGACATTTTTGAGGTGCATGAATTTTACCTTGTTTTATACGTTTTTCCGATGCGGCCAATATTGTTCATGAACAAGCAATATCCGAGATTACCCGATCATTAAGATTTCAATGGTTTGCGCCATTATGATCTACAATGGTAGCATCCGATTCCGACAATGTTCTACGGTTGTAATCTTAAGAGAAAATAACACTAGGAAATAATCGATAAACTATATTCAAAAAATCTAATCTATTGGGAGCGATTGGAATTCACTAAACGCTTCTTCAAATTCCTCTTCCTCTTCTTTAATTTCTTCGGCTCTCCACATATCCCTAATGTAATGTTCTGCTTCTCTGCCATCACGCACTGCTTGTGGTGCATCGCTAATGAAATAGTCAAGAACACTAGAGATAATGTAGAGCAGATGTTCGTACAAGATCAAAAAGAACAGCTTGTACACCAGCATCTTGTACCTGCTACTCACATCAGAGTCCAAAGCATAAATGACTTGTTCTAGCCCGTTGCTTAGAAAAGTGATAACCACCCCATTGGTAAATATTCCCAAGTACACCACACTGGAAATGATTGTTTCCCAGATACCTATAGAGTTGGCCCCTTCGACGAAATTACGTCGGTAGAAATCAACAAACTTTATCAAATCGAGTCTTTTTTCAAAGACATCATTACTCCACGCCAAGATTGGAGCAAATGGGAACACTGCAGAGAATAGCAAAACGTTGCCCAATTGAATAACTTTGGACGCGTATTCGGAAGAGAGTACATCTCTAGTTAGCTGTACCAAATCCTTTTCTTTCATATATTCCGGCTCTGCACCCTTGATTTTCTTTTCACTGCTGGTGTCATAAAAAGCAACGAACCATCTAGGTTAACATATGATTACGGATATGCGAATTCCCAGATTGTCAATAGAATTTGCTGTCCAGTGAAAATAATTGCAATACTTATGATCAGATTCTTTTCGCATTCATTCTCGCCAATATCGCACGTTTGCTGCCACATTCCCAAGTAGTTGAATGACTGGGAATCAGTCGAAGTGATAATCACTGGTTTTACTATTGCGATAAAGAATAAAAGCCCATAGTTATTCACAAAACTAAGCACGTATTCTTTCCAAGCAAGACTATTATTGAAATCAGTATTGGTTTTGTGATTTTCAAAGTTGCTCAGCCACTCTACCAATTTATGGTATACCTATTATTAATGATACTTACAGGATAAAATACTAGAATTTGGAATACTGCAAAAACAGCAGATGTGATTGATCCGCCATAAGAAATCTGGAATCTGGCCTGAAGGAAATTCGTAAGTGCAATATTTGCAACTATAAAGCCAACAAGGACCAAGAAGGTAAGAAACATTGAAAATAATGCGATACTACGCTTCATCCTTACAGAGCTAGAAGGTTCATACAACTCTTCTTTACCAGTAATCGGTGAAATTCTTTCTGCTGTTGGTTTCCATTGCGGTCGAATGACTTCTTGGTTGTGGTAGTCATCCATATCCCAAATGAAGGACAAGTAGTTTGATTGGCGTTTCCAGTACTTTACAAAATAGATTGACCATACACTCATTGCAAAAGCGAAAAATGGAGTGCCTTTGTTATCAAGCAAAGTCAAGTAGCTTTGCTGTTGTGCCATAACAGAATAGACACCGTAGGCAATTGCAACCAATCCAATTACAATAGCACCGATTAACCATATTGAATAATATTCAATCCAAGCAAAGTAAAATGCAACAGATTCTCCAAAATATTCTCTGATTTCTTCAACTGGGTTATTGAAATACCCAAATCTCTTGTGAAACCTTTTCAAATCCAAGCGGAAAGATTTGTTCAAGTTGTACTCTTGATTCTTCAAGTCAATATGATTAGGTTCATTTGGTGGTCCATCGTGAAGCATGTAGTACTCTTTAAACACACCCATTTCTACTAGGGTTGTAATTGCTGAAAAGCGAGAAGAATTTGAGCGTAGTTTGATTCTACATTGGAGAATAATTGATTGAACGAGTTGGTTTCTTTTGGCAGCAGAGAAAAAGTCTTGCTTCACTCTCTTGTATCCCAAGCGCTCGACATCACCCCCTTTGAATTCATGAATTCTTTCATAGTCAAATGGAACAGATCGCTTACTGAATACTTTTTGGTTCCTTGCAAAAGGTATTTGCCATAATATCTTTATAAAAGTATTGTCAATGAACCAGTCCTTTTCTTGTTTTTCTTTTTGGGGATATTCTCTCGCATCTTCATTGTGCCCAGTGTGATTTTTAATAAAAGATTGAATACACTATGTTAGCATTAGTTACTTTATCTGTTAATTGCATTCTGATTTGTTGTTCTTCAGCTTCTTTGGCTAGTGTTTCGAATGGCGCGACAATCTGAAGGAAGCGATATTTGATATCGTGAACACTAATCTCCAGTACAACAAACATTTGTCGTTTCAGTATTTCCAAAATCACTCTAGATCGTAGGAAAGAGTAACTAGGTTCTGAATTGTTCAAGAATTTGCGCAAGTGATGGACAGTTTGTTTGACAGTGGTATCGTACAACATTGCAGCATCTAAAGGAGTGCCATATATAATGCGGACAAGGGCATCTGAATGGTGCTTTGATGCGAATTTGGATAGGGCTACTTGATGAGTATGAGCAGGAAAGTCTTTTTTGAATTGCCTGATTTCCCTAAACAAATCTAGATCCTGCTGTTCCAAGAATAACACTAGCTTATTATCAATACTCTCTGAGAGTACTTTTTTACAAAGAATGCTGTGTTCAATTTCCTTTTGGAGTATGAGCACTTCATGCCTGTCGATAGCTTCCAGTTCCATTTTGGGGTACAAGAATTCTCTCGCATTTTTTGGTTTTGTGTTTAGTAAACTTGAAATAATTGATGGATCGATTGACGGTTCAAGTGAAACTACAGTCTCTCCTTTTCTATGGTTAATTAAGAGTACTTTTCTAAATTAATTTTGTCATCAATGCTACAGTTAAAATTGGTTACTTTGACATTGAATGCCTCTATTCGTTCTGCTTTTTATTGGAGAGTCGGGAGTTGTATCAAAGAGGTTAATGGGTGGCGCGAGCGAGGAGGTATTAGGGCTATTCAATCCCAAAATCACACATTCTCAATCACTGATGCAAAACATGGACACTAAACATAGATTCTCAGTCACGGACTCAATAGTCGATGCCAAACATAGATTCTCAATCACGGACTCTCAACTATTAAACACGGATTCTGAATTAATTTGGTCTCTCCAACGAGGTGCTGCACAGAAACTAAAAACATACTCTGCCCTTGATAGTTGCACAGTGAAACTAAAGAACCTGTTCGAGGCCAAAGGCTCTTGTGCAACTCGAGCTGCGAAAACGAAAAAAATTGAATCGCCGCACTAATGAGAGCCCTTTTAAACAATATGTTCTTTATTAAACACAAATTCTACTCTAATTATTCTTCCTTCATGAGTTCAAGCTCTAATTTCTCTTGAGTTAATGCACAAGGAGCGCAGAAACAGTGGGTAATAAAGTCACTAGCAAAAGAGCCTTGAATATTTCTAGAACTTCTGATTTCGCTTCTGTTGCTGCCACCAATTGCACCAGTTGAACCGCAGCACCAGAAATCAATGCCGCAACAGTACAATAGAGCGTCAGGTACGATCGATCCAGTGCGGTTAAGAACTTGCTTGTTTTGAGCATATACAATACATGGGCAAAATAGTGCCTTTACACAGGTAGTTACATCTGCGAAACATCCAAATAATCCTGTAGACCATTCCTTATCGTCAATGACAGGCGACTACATTAGTACTCTGTTACCTTCTTTGGGGTGTCGACAGCCATTCCATCTTGTGAGCTGTAAATCTGGTCTGACATTTTTCGAAACAAATTTTAGGGAGCGAATGGTTTTATATTCTTTTTCTGTGTTCCTCATAGTCCTAAAATGGAGAGGCACAAGCCAATCCGAACCAATCAAATTTCAGTTTAGCCACCGCTTTTTTCCTGGGGACAGTAACATGCACACGAGTCGATTTAAAGACACTCAATCAAAAAGCAAGTGAGTTTAATAAATTCGTAGTGTGCTGCCTTTTGTTTATTATTTTCAATCCAATTTGAACGAGAGAAATTGGTTCGGTTGCACAAGAAAAGAATTCCCGCAGGAAAATGGTCACGCACTCAAAGGCCCCAACCGAAATGATTGTATCACCATGAATAAGGTCTTGTGTTGATATGAAATTCACCGAAGAGAGATGAAAAAGCTTTATCATTAAACCAATCTATTGTTTATTCATGAATTGATGAAATTTTAAAAAACAGTTTTGGCATGGATTTCGTAATTCCTGATTTGGGCTCTTAAGAAGGTTTCAAAGCTGTTACACAGCTAGTATTAAAAATTACTTTTTTTGTGATCAATTACCTTTTCATTCATCGCCATTGTACAACCAATGGAGAATCAATCTACTGCATCTAGCAATTGACCTTACAACATTTTTGAGTCTGTCCTCGTGCCGCTGTTGGCTTTCACTAAACGACCGTATCAATGACGAATGACACCTGAATTAAACTCATTCATTAGCGTTATATAAAGGCATTCGCATGGCAAGTTGCAATGCATCGTGCAGTGTTACCATCCATACGGATACTGATTTGCTTATTCCTACAGCCTGGTAGTCCAAAACAAACCTTTGGATTTCCTCATTATCGCTAATTTGTAACAATATAGGTACTTTTTGCATATCCACGATTATTTTTTGACATGTTAAATCTGATAAAAAACGAGCTACAACTAGTAGGCAATTACTTGACACTAAAAGAATACTATGAATTATTATTCGTATTAAGGTGCAGACTGCCTTTAGTGGCCACAATCAACCCCACATACTATTTTGAATCATTCACAGACAATCTCGACATTTCAAACTATATCAGATTAAACCATGATGTTATATCTAATTGGAATGCAGTAGCCCTCAATTTACTGCGGTACCGACAGGTTAAAGAAATTACTCGAATAAGCCCTAGTGTACTCTCATTGGACATGAAAAAATCAATATCAGTCATAGAATGCGGCGATTTATATGGATTAAAACTACTAAGAGATATAGAGCCAGAATTCTACCACCTATTTCTAGTAAAAAAGATTGAATATGGATATTTCGAATCAGTAAAGTACCTAGTGGAGCATAGAAATATTTCAGAGACAGAGAATGCACTTGTAATAGCAGCTCAATGCGGGCAATTAAAGATTTTAGAGTACCTGCTATCGACAAACAAGTTTGATCCTTCGTTAGATAATAATTTGGCGATAATTGAAGCTGGGGAATACGGTCATCGACAGATAATGCTGCTTTTGTTACAGCAACCATCTTTAGACCCGTCAGACTCTGATAATGCCGCGTTACATCTAGCTGCATGCAAAGGATATATAGAAATTGTACAGTATTTAATTCAGGATGAAAGAGTTGCAAAGCTTTTAGAATCTAGCTTTGTAATATGTTATGC
This sequence comes from Boothiomyces sp. JEL0838, assembly GCA_027604245.1. Taxonomy (NCBI): domain Eukaryota; kingdom Fungi; phylum Chytridiomycota; class Chytridiomycetes; order Rhizophydiales; family Terramycetaceae; genus Boothiomyces; species Boothiomyces sp. JEL0838. The sequence goes on from JADIIY010000065.1 coordinate 33,202, forward strand.
TGCAGAATATGGACATGTGGATATTTTAAAGTTGCTCTTAAAAGATGGAAGAGCAGATCCAGGAATAAACTCCAACTGTGCGATATACCAAGCAGCTTCAAATGGACATGCTGAATGTGTAAGATTATTATTACAAGATCCACGAGTAGATCCAGCTGCACAAAACAATCTTGCCATTAGAGAAGCAGCTGACCATAACAATCTCGAATGTTTAAAAGCGTTATTAAAAGATCCACGCGTTGATCCGACAGCTAAATGCAATTATGCAATTAGAAAAGCGATTCAAAATAACAGCATGGATTGTGTTAGAATATTACTACAAGACGGGAGGGTGGATCCATCTGCTTGTGAAAATGAAGCTTTCATTGATACCGCTTCGTTGGGAAGGATAGATATGGCAAAGTTATTACTCAGTGATCGTAGAGTTGATCCATCTGCCGACGAACATGCTGCACTGTTCAAATGTACAGAGAACGGTCACTTGGAAATGGCAAGGTTGTTGCTAAAAGATCCAAGGGGTGATCCATCTACAGCAAATTATTCCTACAATCCAATTGCAGTAGCAGCAGAATTGGGCCATACACACTTGGTTGAAATGTATTTAAACGAAAGCAATATCGATCCTTCAGTTAATGAAAATATTGCGATTAGAACAGCAGTGTTGAAAGGATGCATTGAATGCTTTAAAATATTGTTAAGAGACAGTCGGGTAGATCCATCTGATTGTAATAATGAAGCTGTATCACTAGCGGCAGAAAACGATTCAGTTGAAATTTTACAGCTGTTATTGCAGGATGCAAGAGTAGATCCGTCCTCCAACGACAACCTTGCTCTGCGTAACGCACTAACGTACAACAAATGGGATTGTGCAAAGTTACTCTTGAAAGATAAACGAGTAGATCCATCGGTTGAAGATAACTACCCAATCAGAATATCAGCATGGAGTGGAAACTTGGAAATGGTAGAACTGCTTTTACAAGATGATAGGGTAAACCCTACAGCCAGAAACAACTTTGCAGTTAAAATAGCAGCAAAGAATGGGCACTATGAAGTCGTCAAACTTTTACTTCAAGATAAGCGAGTCGAATCTACGGTACAAAACTTTAGGCAGATTCGCCAAGCTGCAAAGAGCAGGTATAGCGAGCATTTTAGAATAATTTGATTAATGTGAATAAATAGCGTGTTTAAAAGTACCAATTGTTTTTGTTAATGTTCAACAATGGGTGCATTGTCCCACGCAACAACCTTACTGGTGATAGTTCTGTATGCCACAAGGATGAACCTGGAATAGTAAGTACTAGATTTTATTTGGCTTAAACAATGGAGTCAACCGCTTGACATAATCAACCAAGTTGTCGTATTTCTCAAGCTCTGCCTTCAATTCCCCATTGAGCTTTGATAGGTGGTAAATATTTCCAAGGTTGGAAAACGCAGTGTAATCCAACATTGTAATTTGATCGCCCATGAAATACTTTTTAGATCCCAATATGACACTGGCATTACGAATAAATTCTTTAATCAAGATATCATACTGCCCTTCTTCGTACCTAGTAGTACCTACTGCTTTGAGATTAGCCAATACATGCGGTAAGATGATCCTATCAGGCAAGAACCACTTTAAAATGGCGGGCATTTTCCCAAAGTACTCTTCCTTTGTATGTTCCCAGTTATTGATCCAGCGGTGTTTTACAATTCCCCAATACAAAATACTTTCAAAACTTGTTCGGATCATTTCAGAAATAGCAATCTCGGATTCATTCAATCCAGCATTTGGGTCTTTAGCCAACCCGTCTTGAACCAATTTGCGAATGATGAAATGGGAATCGCTAATGATTTGTCCTTTGTAATGAACAAACGGGATCTTTTCGTTGGGCGACTCTTTGAAATTGGTAGTGGTTTTGTATTCATACGGAATCTTGTTGTATTCCAAAAAGGCAATCAGTTTGCATACTCCTGGCGATCCATTCGGAAACCGAGTCTTTTGGCCACCCCCACAAACGATGATTTTACTGTCATTGGGAGTGGTAAGGTTGCTCTTGAAGGATTTCTTTTGTTGTGGTTTCAAAAAGTAGACGGATAGCGCAAGCACTACAGCCGTGGGAAGTAGCCATTGAGATTCCATTAGGAAAAATACTTTTTCTGGAAAAGCGAAATTGACCAACGAATTTGAATCGCTTTCGGTGAAACTGAGGATTTGTAAATTCGGAAAGCGGTAAATATTTGGATTTATCTTTGGAAATAATCGTTAAACTTTCTCTGCATCATTGTCGTCCATCTTAAAAGGATCATGAATAACTCTGATTATTGCAAGCGGTACGTAGTATATGGACCAGAGATACCGAAAAGACGAATAGAGCCTTGAAAGATTGCGCTATCAAATGATTATTGTTTATCAGAAAAGTCATTCAACTGGAATTTACGCGTTTTCCAACTGATGTCTACTGGATTTCTAATTCCTGTCGTTACGCTAGTAAACGGAATAGCATTATCAAATTTAAACTATACCAATGTCCGACAACTGAAAGCAATCCCAACACTGCTATTCGCGCTCCTAACGTGTAATATAATCTACGCTTTTATTGTCAATATCCTCCAGCTGAACTATTTCACTGTAAATTCGATTGGATACAATTCGCTTCTGTTTGTAAACAATATTGTAGACTGTTTGGCGACATTTTCATTCGAAATCTGCTATCTGGTACGGTTACAAGCGTTTGTTATAGGTAAATCCAATCAACGATACGTTTGGTTTCTACTAGTAGTACCGCTATTTTACTCACTAGTACCGATATTTGGAATCATCAATTTGTTTGATCCTACTGTAATTTCTGCTAGTCTATTCAATAGTGTGTTCTTTTGGGCCAACATGGTTTTAGCGTTTTCGAATTTAATCACTCACTTTGTACTATGCTTCCTAGTTGTAAAGCTCTTGGCTGAAAAGGATGAAAACATCACTATAAAAGTGGTTCTACCAGGAATTACCAGTATTTTATTCGCTGTCTCGTGTCTATTGGGAATTCTAGGAATAACAAACGGACCCGCTTTTATTGAACTGTGCTGGGCATTGGATGTCGCTTCATTCATGATAGTAAACCAAACAATTCACCGTTGCATGAGCGGTGCTTCAAACCAAAAAGACGTGTCTACTGGAAGTGCTGCAATTGAGCGGGAACTCACTGCTGGCAAATTATTAGAAGAAGGTTCAAAAACAAGCCTCAAAGAAATACCTCAATAAATAGTTTTTGATTTTTCGCGTCTAAATGGCAGACAAAACTATTTTCAATAACCTCTCTGGATTGGCAATTGCTCACTAATTCTAGTCACTAGGCTGGTCGTTTGGATATAATAGAGGCGCAAATGCCAAAGTACATAATTTGTCCTGCAGTATTCATCAAAAAGTTGGATTCGCTAACTGTAGTTTCTACTGTACTCGGCAGGACACTCTGTAGTCATGTTTGACTGGCACAATAAACGTCAAAAAATACTACAGGCTCATGTATTTCGATACTAATTCAGTGTAATTTGGTAACGACACTGGCGGTTAGTTTGGACAAGAGATGGATCGTAACAGCTGATAAAGGAGATAGCTCAATGATTGTAGTATGGGAGTATGTCGGTGGAAAGCCCGAACATGTAGCGATTGTAAATGATATGGAAAATATGTTGAATGCGATTCCTTTAAAATCACTGTACAATCCACATAGTGATTGTGGAGTTATTACAGCAGAATTCACTTCAGATAACAAGTACGTGATTTCACTTGGAAATGGTATCTATTAATAACACAGATATGCCTCAAACAGTTTGTGTGTGGGACTGGACATCTCCAGGAAAAGATCCAGTATTGAGTTTAAAGTTGCAAGGACCAATACAGGTAGCCGCTCTTTCAAAATAGAATTTTATTAGAGTGAATCCATTGGATCCATTAGAATTCATGACGTTTAGTGCTGACAGTGTGTATTTTTATGCAATTGAAAAGGATATGTCTGGATTAAAGCAATTCGAACCAATGATCAATTCAAAGTAATACTTGATAACATAGGGATTTCAAAGCACCGCCAACTGGGTATACAAGTGCCACATTTAGTGCCATTGCAGGTCAAGCAGTTGTAGGAACTGCAAATGGTGATGTAATCTTATTTGCGGATTACAGCTTGGTGAATCTAAGTGCAAAATTAGAAAGAGGAAACAAATGCGCAATTAAAAACCTTTCAATCCACAATAGCCCTGTAACTGTTATAACAACGGCAATGAAAAAGTATTTTATAACTGGAGACGAATCGGGGCTGGTCAAAGTGTTTGATTTGAATGTATTCCTGCGCTAACTTAGTTTCGAATCCTGTTTTGGCAGGAAATGAAAGGGGGTCCAATTCTCTCAGTAATGTGCAACTCTCATTCTGAAGGTAAACAAGAGATAACAAAGCCCTATTCGAAGACTCGCCAATCCCAGAATTGATAGTTGCTACTGCAAATGCCAAGGTTTACCTATTATCGAAATCCTTGACTGCAAGTAATGTTCCTTTCAGACCTACCACTGCGACAACAACATTTTCCGCTCCCCAAACAGCAAGTCACTCTCTTGCTCATATTGGCAAAGAAGTACATGAGCCTACAGCGCCTTCGGTTGGTGGCTCACTGCCATTGGCACAATCATCTATGGAAGATGCAAAGAAACTGATAGTAACATTTTATATAACAAAGAATCCCGAAGTCACTCTAATATTAGAAGGACAATATGGAAACCTTAAAGCACTAATTGTCCATCCAGAACAATCTAAATTTGCAGTAGGAAGCGATAATGGTACTTGTAAATAACATAGGTGTTTTGCAAGTATGGGATTACAATACAAAACAGTTGGTAGTATCAAGACAATTCACGGAAGAGCAACCTGCACAGTCGAAAAAAAAAGAAAAGAAACAACCACAAGAAATACAAGTTCCAGTTGGAATTGAGAGTCTGTGCTATTCAAAGTCAGGGAAAACTTTGGCAGTCGGGTTTGTAAATGGAATCATTAGATTCTTGGATGCAACTAACCTTCAAGATTTGACACAGACATCTGCGACTAAAGGAACAAGCGGGTACAGTGTTTCCACTGTCGCTATTAAAAAGATTGCCTTTTCAGTTGATGGAAATTATTGTGCTTTCGCGGATGCTAACCATGTCACTGGTATATTGCATAAAGAAATGATTAAAGTTAAACCTGATAGTGGTAGAAAAAGACCTGAATCTCCTTTGAAGACGGATTCTAGGGAAGATGAAATCAAGCGAGCGCGACAGAGAGTTGAATGGGTATTCATAGGAAGAAGGAAAACTCACTACAAGGAAATCATTGGTACCAACTGATTAATGTAGCTTTGCTATTTACGACAAAAAATGAAGAGCAAGTGCTGTATTCAGTATCAAAAGATCGACACGTAACCGAATATAACCTCCCAATATCTGCTTTAACTAATGGAATTGAAATCAAGGTTGGTTTTATTAACATAGCACATACGACGAATAGAGCAGATACATTTCCCAGAAGCTGCAACATTGTATCAGAATAACAGCTTGCCACATCCTGAAGAATTTATACTAACTTTTAACAGCGGATTCAAGTTCAAGATGTACTCTAAAGACACACAGTTGTGCCGATCGACCACTATTGGTCCTACGTTTGGTGGCTTGATAAACTCTATTCAGTTGATCCCACATTTAGGTGAAACAAAGTATTTTATCTATTCAACTGGAAATATACTTGGAATCGCAAAATTCCCACTCGATGGAAACCCATACAAATTCATTGGTGTAATAGCACATCCATTTGATATCTCAAATATAGCAGTGGCGTCCAATGGCTCCTGTGTACTTTCAGCAGGAGGAAAAGATGGAATTGTTAATTTATGGACAATGAATTACGCAGCAATGGAGATCCAAATAAACCAAGGTGGGGAAGGAATGGAACCATTCTTGAATATGCTAGATCCATCTGGCATGGGCGACCAAGGACAAATCTACCGAGAATTTGAAGATTATTTCTATTTGGCACAAATCAAATCTCAAGGAGAGCATACTACTTCAAACAGAGTGATCAAAAGCAGAGTGCCACTTTCAGAAATCCCGCCGCTTGTACAAGCAATGGGATTCTATCCATCAAATCAAGAAATTGATGATATGATTAACGAAGTAAAGTATTCTACTTTTGCGCAAGCGAATGGTAAAGAAGCAACGGATATATCTCTACATGAATTGATTAAACTATACTTGAATCATCGACCTGAAGTACCAGTATCTGCCGAAGACATTGAAATTGCTCTTTCACATGGAAAGAGGTTGGAAATAGGCAAGCCTAAGCCTGTTGGCCCAGTTCCAAAGATCAAGCACTATGAGATACTAAAAAGCGATGGGCTCTTTTCCCTTCTCCAACAGTTTGGTAATTACAACTAATCTAGGCGAATCACTTACAACAAGAGAGACCAAAGAAATGTTTAAAGAGATCCTGTACCAAAAGGACCCCTATTATGGAAACTTTCCGTCTAATTTTACCAGCAAAGAGTTTATTGAAGATATTCTGGGAATGGGAGATGGAAATGACGAGTTAAATGAATGATTTTTATTCTGTTTTGGATTCCTTTTTAGCAGCTCTCTTTTCCTTTGCAGCAGCTTTCTTGGCAGCTTTTTCCAAGGCTTTCTTGTCCTTGATTGATAATTCTTCTTCTTTTTGTTCGAATCCGCCCATTCTAGGTTTAGATACCGGACATGGTGAGCCAATTGGGATATCTTCTGGTATTTGGACAGCTATTCCTTCCGCCCCGCCTTTCCAACCGCATAGCTTTGAATCGCAAACCATTCCGAAAGACGGTCTACCACCAACATTAGTTTTCTTTAATTCAATCGTTTCTCCATTTATTTCTAGTTCAGTTCCAATCGTAGCAACAACCGTTCTACTACCTTCCTGTATATTTGGTGCATTCGTAATGATTGTTACTGGTTCGTCTTCGCCTATATCCACCGTGATTTCCTTTAGTTTGTCTTTTCCTTGAACTGGCTCGCAAGTCAGCACCAACCCAACGACTTTCATTTCAGAAAAAAAAGTTTTTTCCAAGCTTATTAATAAATTGACCAGACAGTCAATGACCTTTTTTTAATTTCACTAAATTTCATGTCAGCGGAAGCTCCTCCAGCTTATTCGTCTGTAGATCATTCTGTAATAAACATTCCAAGGAGCGCTCAGTCAGATCTGGGTGCTCATAGTGGTATTCAAGTGTATACACCGCAGTTGGTAAAGGTACAGCGTTCGGGGAATAAAGGATTCAAAATTTGTCTTGGGGCGGTACTGGTTTTGGTTTTCATTGGATGCTTTGTAGCTGTCTCTAGCTCCCGTCAAAGCGAATACCAATAAACATTATTTTGTAACTTGATCTGGATTGAAATAATCCAAAGTGATACTATGGCGATGCCTTTGCATGAGCTCTTTAAGGTTGGCAAAAGGTAAAGCCATCTGTACAAAACTGGGCAAGGTTACACAGGAACACAAAAACCATTTAAAAGCAAGCAAATTACTTTTCTTTAATGGACACTGTGCTAAATATCCCGCCTCCAGCTTATACACCCTCTTCCAATCAAGTGCCTATATTTAGCTTTGGCGATCCCACAACTGGCAACGCTGGAAACCCAGCTGTACCAACAATTCATGAAAACAGCTTTGCAAGATCGAAAGAAAGAAATGAAACCAGTGGTGTTATTGGGCTGATTATATTTATAGTCTTTTCAATTATAATATTCAGTGGGACTCATTCAGCAAATTCTTCTTCACAGCCTAACTTTGGTCCCCAATAAATAATTTTGTACAGTTGAATGATTTGTGTTGAAGCCTTTGATAATTACTTTACTACATGCGTGTGGGACCGTTGATAAGTCAAATAGCTAACAAATCCAAATACACTAACAAAGAGACAGAGGGACAAAACCTATCAGAATAACAACATGTCAGATGAACTGAATGATAAAAACTATTTATTCTTTAACAATACAACAAGAACCAATAATAGAATAAAGAGAATTGCAAGCCCGCCATTAATATTTCTTTTTTCTTCAATAGTGTATTTTGGCTTGGTAACGATAGAGGACACTGTTACCTCATAGGGCGGAAGACTCTCCCTGTCAAATGCAACAATACAGTATTCAGGAGGTGGAGTATCCATCCTAGATACTTTTTCATTCTCGGGATTTATACAGAGCAGCACAGCTATCTTTATTATGGCTGTAAATTCAATATAAACAAAATATTTGGAAAAAATGCAAGAAAATATCAGCCAACTCAGCACTGGTCAATAACACGAGTCGAATAGTTGCTCATTTCTTTTGAATAATAACAAAACCATCTTTTTGCAGTTTTGTAGTTTGTACTCTTTGCGGTGTGCTTCGCCACTTATCAAGCTTGGAACAACTTGAAAGTTTACAATTTATGGAATCAACAACAGATCAAATTGAGCTGACGGACCTTGAATTAGCACAACCCCCGCCAGCTTATAGACCTAGAGATAGAATAAAGCTACCAACGTATATTGAATCTCAGCGACAGAAATATGTAAATAAAGAAGTTGGTACAGGATCATATTGCCTGGGGTTACTGATAATTATGATTCTGTGGGCGATCCCCGTACTTGTTTATCTAAAGAAGCGATAGCAACTATTAATAAAGTACAAGAAAACAAGTTTATTGTGTGAAATTTCTTTCCAAGCAATAATAATCTGCTGTGGCAGGATTGAAAAAGTTGTTTGGCAATGGATCAGTAATCGCAAATTGGATAAGTGTGATGACCAGTATAGCGAATGCCGTACCTGAATCTAACGCGATTGACATTATAAAGTTGTACTTGGTCCACCATTCATTCTTGTACTTGAAGATAAGCTTGTTGAAAATGAAATTGAGCAGGAATGGAACGACAATGAAAGCTTGATTAGCGGCAGTGTAGTTTTGTTGGGTAAGCAACGGAAGATTAAACAAGTGCCAGTTCTTGGAAGGATACAATTTGTTGCACAACCATGGAATGAATGGAACGACAATTCCAATAATGAACCCAGACATCAAAGAAAAGTATGGAGAGTCTGGTCCAAAGAATCTGGCAGGACCAATAGCACCCCAGATCCCACCTGCATTGGTAAATGTTCCGTAACTGGGGGTTGGATCCCATTGATTCTTGTTGTTGGCGAACTGCTCAGCAAGTCCATCTTCTGCCCAAATAGCCACTGCGTTATTGCATACTGCACCAATAAATGTTCCAATTGATTGAGCGATAAACATGTAGACTGGAGCAATGGCCATGTAGTGTCCCATTTTCAAATCGGAAGAGAGTGCAAGAGCTTGAACGACCAAATTGTAACCAAGTGATTTGAAACACATAACTCCAATAATATCTCCAGGAATGATCAAACCAATCAAGAATTCAGTGAGAACATTGATTCCCATTTGTTGACCAGAAATGCCTTGAATGATACCAATTGGAATCGTGTAAACAACTCCCAATACTATAGCAAAGATAGTAGCCCACCACTTCATCTTGAAAGCAGTTACTAATCCAGATATAACCAAAACTATGGAAAAGAATGCCAAGTAGCCCATGTAGAACCAGTCTGGAACATCCTTGTATTGTCGCATACGAACATTCAATGGATCTTCGTCTGTATTTTCCAACTGCTGGAATGCTTCCTTGGCTTGTTTGTAAATATCCTTGCCGTACCATAGACCAACGTGCGCAAACAAAGCAGTAATGTTGATGAATGATGTAAAGTAGGCGATAGCAAAAGCTGGAGACAAGTGGAATGGCTTGGATGTATCATAGTAAGATTGATTCAAAGTCAAATCTGATTGCAACAGTGGAGCTTGGATTTTAACAATACCACCTTGTTTATCGAAAATATCTACAGCGTTGATATATGGGAAAGGATCAGTAGTAGTATTTGCAGTACCCCAACCACTTTGAGCTTGTGAGATATATCCACCTTTAACTCCAAATGGATTAGTGTAGTATACTATTGGCCCAACAATCCATGTCCAGAATGCATACCCTCCAAAGTAATTCAACGCAGCCCAGAATGGAGTTGCTAATGGAACTTGACCAGATACAACAGACCAGTCAAAAGTCAAAGCTAGTAAACCAGTGCCTTCTCCATTAGAGCTTGATCCCAAAATCTTCATTGTTCTGCTGTTGCCAAACCAGCAAGCAATAGAAATAGTAGCTAGGAATGGAGCAAAATACAGCGGGAACCATTCATACATGAAGATAAAAGATAGTACAATCCAGAAAAAGTTGAATCTAGACATGGTATATCGAGATTGTGTATTTTCTTGTTCTTTCTTTTCATGGAAGGAGTTTAACAAAGCGACTGTTGGCAATACACCTGGCCACAACATTGCTGCTGGCTTAATCAAGAAACGACGGGTCAATCCAGCAACACCATAACCGATGAATTGAGTCGAAAGTACCCATTGGATAGAGTTCCAAAAGTTGATGCTTCTATCCCCCATAAATATTTTCCATCTTTGTCCAACAACGTTATCTACACCAGTTGGCAAACCACCAGCAGCGTTAGCAATGATACTAATCAACGCGTGCTCCTTGACAGTGAATGGCCCAGGATTGAGCTTGATACCAGCAATTTCAACATCAGGGAGTACAGCAGCAAAGAAAACCCCTATTGGATAACTGAGCAAAATCGATAGTGCATTGGGAATAGTAAAAAAGTTTGAACGAAAAGAAAAGAGAGCATTGCTAACACCATAGAACACTGCCCAAATACAACCCAATAAAACTACTCTAAATGTAAATGCAGGGGTAGAAGGATCGTCTTCTAGTATGACAACACCTTTGGTCCAATCAACGGCATTCTCTTCGTCTTGAAGTTCGGCGTCGTCAAGGTCGTCTATTTCGGCTTCCAAGTCTTCTATTTTCTTTGCTTTTTCCTCAGCCATTCTAATTAGGCAGCTTAATTTCTCTCTGTATTTATTTGTGCGCCCCTGTTTGTTATCACTTGGGCTGCCATGTGCTACACCGCAGCGTTCAATATTTATCTGCGTGGAATTGAGCCTTTCTAGTTCAAACAACTTTTGATTCGTTGTAATCTTGCAATTCTAGTTACTGCCAGGTTTTCTCAATCGCTCTCTAGTCCTGGTTTTCCAGTAGTTTGGTTTTTCAAGTTGTACAAATTAAAGAGTCCCGGTTCAGTCAATGGGACAAAAGCACAAAGCTTGATACAAGGCTCGCCGAGTGGTACAACATTAGCGTATTAACTACACAAAAATTGAATTGGACAATGGTGATCTTGTTCATTCAAGTCGACCAACAATCACCCAACCAGGCGTCATTCTATGTATCCTCCACTCGCCCAACCCCAATTGGACAATTCTTGTGCTACGACAAGCTTCCTATTTGGAATTTAATTTCCTAAAAGTAAAACTAAAGAGGAACACAACCGTTCAACAAGTATTGAAATGGCTGGGATATTTGAAGGAGGCTCCGTTATAGTGGCAATTTGTAGCTGCTTACTCTGTCACTCTTGTAAACAAAAATCAAATATCTAAAATTTTTAATTATAGTAAATGACCAAATAAGAACACTAGACCAGCAAATGTCCATACCATATGGAATATTCTAATAACCATCCATGAGGCAGATAAAATACTGAGAAGCAGCTTAATGTTTGCTATACAAGCAACTGCTAATGCAATAGAAATGTACTTGTCAATCACAGGCGAAAACATTGATGTGGATGGGTCTGTAACTAGTGTTGGAGATGGTGTAAGTGGGATTTCCTCCCATACCTGTGCCTCCTTTGTGGAATTTGAAGGCGAAGATGGTTCTGGACTCGAGCTTTCTTCAGTCTCCTGTCTTGTTATTGGAGGAAACGATAAGGGAGAAGGTACATAAAATGGTTTTGAGGTCGTTCGGGATTTAGGTCTAATATTTGGAGGTGCTTGTACTTGAGGTTGCGATGAACTTGGGAATTCATCTTTTGACAGTGAATCAATCAAGTCAGACATTCTATTCGGATCAAACACTGGTTGTGTAGGATTTCTGGGAACACTTTGCACTAATGAGGGCGTTGCTGGTATGTTTGGTAGTGGGATAGTGGGAGGCAGATATGGAACAGGTTGGCTGTCAACATTTTCTTCAACTTCGGGCAAGCTATTTATATCAGATGATGAATTTTGGGGGGAGCTAGGTGATTTTTTAAGGGTAAATTTTTCAAAAACCGGTGAATCTATAACAGTATCTGATGAAGAGGCACCGGAAGAATATGCTACATCCGTTTGTATAGAAAGATGCTTCTCTTGGGCTTCTGTTTCCTCATGAAATTCAATATGATCTACCGAAGTAACAAACCTCCATTCTGCAAAAGTTCCTTCCACTGTAGATTCAAATCTATCCATTATTTCATCAATTAAATCGTTTTCTGCATCCTCCATTTGACCGATTTTAGTTTCTTCCTTTTCTTCAGAAGCAAGCTGCAGAGATCTAATTAAATCCACTGGAAGAGCATTGGAATAATTTTCTTTGGGTGGATTCTTGACCAAATTTAGGATATTTGATATTCTGTCCAAGTGATGTTCTAGTTGAGAATGTTCGGTATACTCTTCGTAGCTTAATCTATCGTCATCGTCTGGTGTGCCAGCACTATAGTCGAAATCATCTCTGCTATCTTTTTTGGATAAAACAACCTGTTCTGGTGATGATCTCGCAAAATCCTTTAGAATTTCCCTAGTAGCTGCAAGAGCAGGGCTTGATGGAATTTTGCGTGAAGCGATGACTGAATCTTCGAAAAGAACCTTCTCTGCAACTAGCAAATTATCTGGAAGAAACTCTTCAATTTTTTCACCAAATACCTGTTTTTCTATATCATTTGAAATGTTGATATTGAAATGCTTCAATTCCTCTGAATTTTCCAATTCGATCCTTTCACTTTCAATTACTGCATCTGGTAAAATGTCATGCAATGAATCCCCAAACATTTCTATTTCAAGAGGTGCTTCCTTCAGAGCCATTAGGAAACGCTCCTGCTCATCTTCAGCATAAAGCATTTCCGACAACATAACATGTTCTGGTAGAATTTCATCCAAACTTTCTCCAAAAATTTCTTTTTCCAGTTTATGTGAAAAAGCCGTTTTATAAGGAGAATCGATATCATCTAGGATTAACTTCATTTTACCCAAGAGAGCATCCAGTCTATACAGATTTTTAGCAAATCTTGAAGCTTCCTGTTTCAAAGCGTCAACAAATTTCTCGTTATAATGAGAGCTTTTAGCAAGGTTTCTCAAATCAGCCAATTCGGATTCGAATTCAAGCTCGGTATGATGGAAATGAGCAACCAATTCCTGTCGGGCTACAGAGCTACTTCTTTTAGATGAAGCTGCATCATATTCCTGTTGATCATCTGCTGCCAGATATTCTGCAGTAGTACTATACATGTCTGCATTAACATGAGCTATTTCAAAACCGTCATGAGAATCAAAATCTGAATAGTCTTCGCCGCTAGATAATTCCACCTTTAAAGACCCCTTTTCTTCAATTTGTATCTTGACATTTCTACCACCCAATTCTGAATCAAACAAGCCAGCAGGTTCCATTATGGCTATTTCTCGAGCTTTGGTTTCAGCAACAAAATCGTTATCTTGAGTTTCGTTACCATCAAAAATGTTTCTAGTAGAAAAATCTTGCTCCTGAAGTTTCAAGCTTTCCTTATTTTCAGCATCAACCTTAAATTCGTCTGCTAGTTCTTCTGGCATTCTGATCTGTGAATCCACGTGCGAAAGGGCGGATTCATTTTCTTTACTGACAAGATATTCAAATTGCAATTGCTTTTTTAACAGTTGAAGCTGTTCTTCTGCAAGTATATCGTAATTTTGCAATTTCACGGCTTCATCATTTTCAGCCCCAATGCGTATTTCATGGGACAATTCCAGTGGAATAGTGTCGATTGTTTCAACAAAGTTAATAGCCATTTGATTCTCTTGCACCACTTTGGATTCTAACTGCAGTGTCTCCCTCAGAGTTTCAAGCTCTTTGATTGCTTGAATATCTATATTCTGTAGACGTACTGCTTCTCTATTTTCAGCTTCAATTCGAAGATCTTCTGACAAATCAAGGGGCATTTGATAAAGATCCTCTTCAAACTGACCATCTTTTAGTGGATTTTCGCTGACGGCTGCTTTTGGGATTTCATCAGGAGTTTCATTTATAGCTAGTTCGTTTTCTCTTGTTACATGCATTTCCATATTCAAATCATGTTTTAGTTGGGAGAATTCCAATTCAGCTTGGATTTCAAGTTCTTGCAATTTGATGGCCTCTTGGTTTTCTGCCAAGATGCGAAGCTCTTCTAAAAGTTCGGCAGAGAGCGAGTAAGAATTGATATCGGAGAGATTATCACGAGGGTGTAATCGAGCTGCTTCATCATTCTCTGCAGAATGACAAAGTTCGATCGACAACTCTTCGGGTATAAGGTCTAGGTGTCCTCCAATAGCCAATTCATTTTCCTTTGTAAGCCGCATTTCGAGTTGCAACTCTAATTTCAACTGCTGAAGATAAAGTTCTTTTTCGATTTCCAAGTTTTGCAATTTTATAGCTTCTTGATTTTCGGCATTGATTCTGATTTCCTCTGATAAATCTAAAGGAATAAAAACAAGAGAGTTTTCGATATCCTGTGTTGTGTTGGACTGAATCTTGACGTCCCGACTTTGCAATCTAACTGCTTCTTGGTTTTCTGCATCCATCTGAATCTGTTGAACTAGCTCAGCAGGTATTGAATCAACCGTCTCTGCAATTGCTTTTTCGTTTTCTTGTGAAACCATTGCTTCAACAGCCAGTTCACTCTTCAGGCTCTCCAGTTGTTGAGCTTCTAGAATCTCCAGCTCTTGCAATCTCAATTCTTCATCATTTTCTGCTTTTATAAGTTGCTGTTTGAATAATTCACTCGGAATATCACTTAATCTCTTCTCTTCTTGGTCTTCTGAATGTAATCTGAATTGTAGAGATAATTCGCTAGGTATTGCTTCAATTGCTTCTATTTCCGTTAAAGTCTCCTTTTCCTCGTGTATTTCTTGCAACTCTACAGATTCTACAGCAATAGTAGGATAATCTACAGATACATCATTGAATTGAATTCTAAATTAATAATAATTACTCTTTTGTAAAATCATACTCTGTCATACTCTGATTACTAACAATTTGGTGCACTTGCTGAATATCAATTTCATGTTCTTTTCCTTGACAATACCGAGTGCAAATCACAATATAATTAAACGTTCCATCTTCATTAGTAACGGTAGGCAGTGTATGATCCACTTGGTACTGGTCATCAACAACAAATTTAAAAAAACAAAGTTCACCATGTTGCAAATGAGTTTCTGCAAAACAAACAAATATGGTTGTAACTGAATCATAGAATAATTGAATAGGTCTTTGCCAATCGTTGAATGATCCCCAAACAGCAACAGATTCACCACCGTACCTCCAAGCAAAGTAAATTGAAGTTTCATTCTCAGTTTCTAAACAATGCGTAGTGTAATCAAGTGATAGTGAGTTCAATTCGTTCATGGAAATCAATTCGCCTTCAGATTCATCTTCGAAAAGATCTTGGGGCTGAAACACTTCTTTTGATAGCTGAACAAGAATATCGAGAGGAAGCAAGCCTTGTTCATTAGTGTTTTGATTTATTCTACGTTAGTAATAATTACCCATAGCAGTAGTCATTGTTGATACTTGTGACTTTGATTACATCTCCGAGGGAAACTTTTAGTTGGTTACTATGGTAGTAATCGCCAATGGCAACGTAGTAACCTGGCTGGTCATGGTCCTGGAATTCATCTTCCATTAGCTGATCAAGAGTGATTGTCTCTTCTTCAATCGGGGTATTCATTTGAAACAAAAGCAAAATTTTTTCGTTTCAACAAGTTTTAAATGGAGGCGGTAATTGGGGTAATTGGTCCATCTATTTATAAAGTTTTATTTTAACTTGCTTGTTTCAAACTCTATTTTAAGCTTTGTGATTGAGTATAAATAGTGTAGTTTCTTTTGGAATTACAAAGAAATGAAATCTTTCAATTATCTATCAGATAATCACCAACCAAGAATCAACTCTCGTTTATATATTGTCAATCTAGTTTATATTGTCAATCTAGTTGATATATCGATCTAGTTTATATATCGTCAATCTAGTTTATATATTGTCAACTTAATTTCTGGAATATAATCATGATAACCGTAGGATTTATGATCCTTGGCTACACTAATAACCCATGACTAAATTCTATCTCCAAGTAAAATCTAACCTTCGGCAAAATAATTTCTCCATGGTTGAAATCGAAATCCCAAACACACTGCCAGTAATCCCAACAAATACAAAACTAATTCTCCCTGGGATAATATCTCGCATCGCAATATCAAACAAAACACTCATCGACGATATATCAGATGACTCTCCCTTTCTGGTAATTGTTCCTCTCAAAACCCCTGGTAAATCCAAATCAATGGAATTGTACGAAGGAGGTGAAATTAATACTCAAGATTTCTTTAGGTATGGCGTAGTGGTAAAGATTGTTGACTACCGAGTGGTGAATAAGCAACCACTTTTTACAGTTGAAGGTTATTTGAAGTAATGCTAGGGCTGGCTAGGGTTGAAATCATCAGCATTGAAAGAAAAGCTTATTTTAAAGCTAAATTAAGATTTGTTCGGGAAGAAAAGGAAAATTCTGTTGAATTGCAGGGCACGATTGAAGCATTCAAGATTCTCACTGGTGAGCTATTGGACGCATTGAAGCAGTTGAACTTACCGCCAAATATACTTAAACAAGTAAGGAAAATGTTGGATTCAACAGATACCAGCCAACTGTCGGATTTAATAATTTCAATGATTGACTCTTCTTACCAAGAGAAACTGGATATTCTTTCCACGGTTAATTTAAAGGAACGTTTGCTAAAGACTTTGGAGCTTATTAAACGGCAATTGCAAGTATTTAAAATATCACAGCAACTGTCACATTCAGTGGAAAATGAACTAGGTTCAAAGCAAAGGGAATATATACTACGTAATCAAGTAATGCATTTTAATGTAGTTGGAAGCAATTAAAAAAGAACTGGGCGAAGATGACTCGGATGATGAGCATCAAGAACTGTTAAAGAAACTTTCTGGTTTGGAATTACCACCCTCAACTAGAAAAGTAATTGATAATGAAATCAAGAGACTAAAGAGAATGAATCCTAATATGGCAGAGTACCAAGTATCCAGGAATTACTTGGACACTATCCTAGAATTACCATGGGCCAAACCAAAACAATCTGAAATTGATATCCCAAGAGCAAGAAAGATTCTTGATCAAGATCATTACGGATTACCTAAAATCAAACAACGAATAATTGAATATCTGTCAATATTAAAGCTAGTGCCTACCAAACCACCAATTCTACTATTAAATGGTCCACCTGGTGTCGGAAAGACTAGTTTAGGTAAATCAATTGCCAATGCATTGAATAGAAAGTTTTACAGAATATCTTTAGGTGGAGTTAGAGATGAATCCGAAATTAGAGGGCACAGGAAGACTTATATCGGCTCAATGCCTGGGATAATTATCCAAGCATTGAAAAGAACTGGGGTGTCTAATCCAGTTATTCTTTTAGATGAAATTGACAAGCTAAGCAAAGACCGTGGTGATCCAGCTTCAGCACTATTAGAAGTACTAGATCCCGAGCAAAACCATACTTTTGTAGATCATTACTTGAATGTACAATTTGATTTATCAAACATTGTATTTATTGCTACTTGTAATGATACATCAACTATCCCCCCTCCTTTACTTGATCGAATGGAATTGGTTCAGTTATCTGGCTATACAGTCGAAGAAAAGCTGTCTATTGCAAAAAAGTACTTGCTTCCAAAACAAATTAAACAAAATGGAGTTCAAGTATCAATTTCTGATGAAATCCTATTGGAAATCATCACTGGATACACTAGAGAAGCTGGTGTTCGAAATCTTGAACGAGAAATAGGGTCGGTTTGTCGATATTTAGCAGTTGAGTATACAGAGTCACCTGAATATTACAAAAAAAAAGTCGACAAGGAAAAATTAGTTGATATCTTGGGTCCAGTAAAGTTTGAAAATGATTTGGAAGAGAATGGAGTTGGAGTAGTAACTGGTTTGGCATACACTCCATTTGGCGGGAGTGTATTGTGTATAGAAGCTACACAGTCAAAAGGAAAAGGAAAACTTACACTTACAGGTACATTGAATTAATTCAGGTTCTTTGGGAGATGTCATTAAAGAATCTTGTCAGATTGGCTTGTCGTGGGTGAAATCAAATCAGAAACAACTTGGAATTGATATAAATGAAAGTGACATACATATTCACTTGCCAGCAGGTGCAACTCCAAAAGACGGACCAAGGTAAACTAAATTAACATAGTGCTGGAGTAACTATTATAACAGCTCTCGTTTCAATGTTTAAAAACCAACCCATCCTGCCATCAATTGCAATGACTGGTGAAGTAACTCTATCTGGCAAAGTACTGCCTGTCGGCGGTATAAAAGAAAAAGTACTTGCTGCCCACAGAAATTCAATCAAAAAGGTATTGTTACCATATAGAAACAAGAAGGATTTGGTTGATGTTCCAATCAAAACTAGACAGGATATTCAGTTTGTGTTTTGCCAGGATGTGTACCAAGTACTTGAAGCTTGTGGATTATACAATAAATCAAAGTTGTGAATTTGACGTGTTGGATATGCGTTCATGATTACAAAGAGAGTTGTGTGCTTTATTCAAACGTGGATCATCATGGCGAGTCTAGTTGGACGGTTGAGAAACACTTGAGAGAAATTGCTTGCTATTTAACCGCACGTTAACCTTCTTTGCGCTGTTCAATTGATAATGTTTCAATTTGGGTTAAAAGTTTTCCAGTCTGTTGTTTTTGGGTATTTGGTAGCCAAAATTCTGATTGGCGTACCTAGAGATATGATGTTAGTATTTTGGCTCAACTACCAATTCGTATTTGATTTTTCCTGTAGTTTGTAATTGAATTGATTCCCCCAGTATACTTTGTAAGCCAAAATCAAGATAATTTTGGAAAGTGATTGCGGTTGCCGTCGTTGAAATTGCATTCGATACCACAAATATGTTTTAATTTGGACTGAGTGTGTGTATTTGGTCCCGCGCTTCTTTAATTTAGCCTGTCAATCTATGTCTGCAGTGTGATGGCAAAATACAAATACGTCAAATAGATTGTAAAGTTACTGCAGCATCAACGAAGCTTGTAAAGCAAGTAAGTTATAACATGATTTGTAAAGGACGAAATGATGGAGCAACATCGCCAAATCTGCATTTAACCAAAACCAATTTGCTGGAATAAAATATCATAGTTTCCGTGCTTTGCTGAACTATACTTAATATTTACATCTGTACGAATGGGAATAAGCTGTTTCATTGATTTTCACATATACGTCATTTCTTTCAATAATATCAAATGGGCGATATCGTGTATCTATCCGGATGGGTAGATTCTAAATTCTGCAGCGGACCGCCAAATACAATGTATGTATTCAATTCTGTTAACGGGAGCGGACCGTTGCTGTACCAAAATGAAAATCAGGATTATTACATTCCAACATGCGGACTGTCAACATTCAATTTGGATACAGGATGTTGCCTTTCATCAATAGATAGTGATTTTACAGTCGGGTATTCGTCATTTACAAGGAATTATTTGGTTGATTCAGTAGCTGAACACTCTGCCCCATCAAGCGCCAACAATAACGTATACTGTAAAGCACAAGCTTTAGACGTGAATTCTTTATGGGGCAATAACGAAGCATTCTATCTAGCAAATAGTATTCATTGCCTAGATAGCCATATCAAATGCGACCTTCGAAACTTTTTTGTATACAATGACACAAATTGCGAAGTCCCGTTAGAATCTTTTCATATCGCGAATGCAATAGCAACAATCAATTCTACTATATTGGGAAATGTGCAAATATCCCTTGTACAGTTTGCTGCTGGTCAGATTCCAATGACATTCACCGCGTATACCCCATCTTGGGAATTGTACATTAACTTTACCGAGGTGATTGATAGCTGGATATTCCTCGTTTTCCTCTTATCATTGATATTGACTTTTACTACCGGAGTGTTTTACACCATACAGAGTGTGCGCTTCAAACAGAAGAAATATGTGTTCTTTGCAATTACACAGTACCTTTGGACTCTTAGAATATTGATGGATTTGCTATCCTACTTTCTCCCTTATACAATCCCTGCAGCCGTTATTTACACGATCTTCATTATTGGCTCGTGGACTACTCTCTCATCCCTTTGTTCTGCCATAATTAGTGCGTTACTAATATTTGAAATCCATATAGATATTAAACCACTCTACAAGTATCTAACTTTAACAGCGGTGGTGCTCCTTCATTTTGGTTTGCAAGGCTTACATTATATTTCTCATACTATGGTTTATATCTATTACGTGACCAAAAACGTACAGGATCAAATCGAAGGGTACCAACTGAATCTACTAGCCCAAACTCCAAATAGTGTATGGCTATTTCTACAGTTTTTAATAGATACTCTTCCCCCAGTAGTTATACTGTATAAAATATACAGGAATAGAACAGCAAAACATTCAAGTTTACCAAAAAAAACCAAAGAATACGTCGAGAGAAAATTATTTACAATTTCCATCATATTTGTGATTCAATTCATCAACATGATTCTATTTGGAATCGTAGATTTCATTTTGAATACTACAAACATGTTTAATTCAGATAGGATGTATGGATTAGGTCTTGCGCTTACTTATATTACACAGTCGATTAATTCTTGCTGTGTTTTATCCATATTTGAGAATCTGACGAGGTATGTCCGCAAGTTGGTAAGGAAAGATATCCCGCTATCTCCTAAAGACCATGAAAAGACCAAAGTGAATACAAAGACAAAGAACAGCAAGTATAATTCAAAGACCAATGTGAATGAAGAATCTAAAAAGTCTACGGATAGATTGAAATAAAAGAATTTCAGGTTTATTGGAATAGTTTGAAGGTTTCTAAAGCTAATTAAACGATAATGTCAGCGGAAATTATTAGAATAATGAGAGCATCACGTACAAGTCAAACAAGAACGGGTTGCTTTGCGGTATCGTAAGTTCCAGTTTGACTTGTTCATCATAGTCAACATTCCATTCTTCAATCGGCTTTAGTATTTGGCATCTTTGTATATAATCGCACTGTAGTTCTATTTCTTTGAATTCCAAATCAACTGGTTCAAATGGACCAAAGAATTTCGCAGGTTTCTTTACTTCAAAAGTCTCCAGGAGAGAAATACCAGAATCAAATCTATGAAGCTTCAGAACGGGATTTATAGTAAGGGTAGTAGTTTCTGCTACATCTTTGTGTGTGTATATACAAGACGATAGTTCTTCAATGGCATCTCTAATTCTGGCGTCGTTAAAGGCGATAAGCGCATCTTTCCAACACAAATGTTGTGGTTCTAATTGATGTTTAACAATTCGTGTTGGAAGCTTGTATCGTACAAGTTGTAACTGTTCACAAAACACTTGTCCTTGAGCGAAATGACTGCATACTTTGATTGTATTTAATCTGGTTCCATCTTCGTTGTAAATTAGGGGAAGCGACGGATCTACTTTCCATTCATCATCTACTACAAACTTGAAATCGCACTGGTCCCCATTCTTCAAGAAAACACAATCGGCAAAAGCAACAAATATACCCGTTGGTCCGTCAAAGAAAAGTTGAATTGGGTACTCCCAGTTATTGAAGCTGCCCCATACATAGACCTTGCCACCACCATACCTCCACGTAAAATATATTGCTGGGTTTTCTTCCAGCAAAGTTTCCATGCAATGTGTTTCATGTGCGCTAGCTGCTTTCAAATCATTCATTGATATCACTACTTCTTCTTCATAAGGATTGACGGGTTCTGGGGGAGTATCTGAGGCCAGTTCAACAATAAGTTCATTCGACAGCCTTACGAGTACTGATAAAGGAATTTGACCGATTTCGTTTGTAGTTTGATTTTCACTATCGTTATATAATTATTACCCAAATGCCCAACCTTCAGACAATATCCTAGTAACTTTAACCACTTGCCCCATTTCAACTTGGAGCAGCACATGGGATGAAGTTAGTCTAGGCGGGTTGTAATCTACTACTGCTACGTATACACCAGGTTCATCTCCAACCTCTTCCAGTGTATCATCGTAGGGTATTACTTGCTGTTCAAAAAAATGGGGAGTCTGCGGAACAAGTTTGGTCTCCAGTGAAAATATTTTGTATTGGATTTCAGTCGCATACAGCATGAATTCGTCCGTCGACGATTGTGAGAATTCAGTCTTTTCCATATTTTCAAAATCAAACATTTCAAAGGGCTCAATGGCTTCAGTCTGTGAAAGGGGGCTTTCATTGAAATTGAATGGCGAGCGGTCCTCTGAAATTTCTGTTGGTTCCATGTGTTGGTGATATCGAAAGTTATTGGTATTGCTTTTTAAATAGGGAAGTTCAGGGGTGCGGCCAATTGGTGGAACCAATCGCCATTCCTTAATTGCCGGGAACCAATTTAATAAAAAAAGTCTATATTTATAAGATGATTTTTCCTGCAATGAAAACAAGACCACAGAACGCCCAAATATAATAAAAGAAGCGGACGACTTGCCACGAAGTGGATAGCACTTGGACAAGCAAGTTCAAGTGGGAAACAAGAGCCAGCAACATTCCCATAGTAATGATTAAATCGACTCTTTGTGAGAAAAGAGCCAATATTGGCTGATATGCAAGATTGAGA
Source organism: Boothiomyces sp. JEL0838 (assembly GCA_027604245.1). Classification (NCBI taxonomy): domain Eukaryota; kingdom Fungi; phylum Chytridiomycota; class Chytridiomycetes; order Rhizophydiales; family Terramycetaceae; genus Boothiomyces; species Boothiomyces sp. JEL0838. The sequence goes on from JADIIY010000065.1 coordinate 56,024, forward strand.
TTTTCACTGAATATCACAGTACTACGCTCTTTCTTGTATTCAAATGAAAGCGGAGATGGGTGATATGTTTTGCTTTTGCGTTTCCTTCTAATTCTAGTCTGTGGTGGTTTGATTATTTGCTTTGGTTTTGGTAAAAGCGATTCTAAATCCAATTTAAATTCAAAAGTAGGAACTGAAGATTCCATTATCACATTAGATGGAGTAACAGGCTCGATCAAGGTGATTTGAGATTGTATGTTCGATTCCACGATTACTGTGGAAATATTCTGGACTGTGCCGTTTTGGCTAAAGGATGAAGGGCGAGATTTAGGTACAGCAATTCTGGAAAAGCGATTTTCATTGATCGATATTCCAGAGTCAAATCTATGATCTTTAGGAGGAGCAACTATGGTGCCAGACATGGATAACACTCTCTTTGCCATTTGTGCATTCTGCAACACAACACAAGATTCAAGGTATTCAATTGCATCTTGTATTCTTGCATCATGTACCGCAAAGTAAAAGGTATTCATGGAGATTTCTTCTTCAATCGTTTCGGCTTTAATCCTCCTCGCTGGTATAATGTATCGGACCGTCTGATAAGCAACAGAAAAAAAGTATCCCTGGACAAACTTTGTACAAACAACTATCGAATTATACTTGCTTCCGTCTTCATCGTCTTCAAATTGGGTAAAATTAGGATCGGCCCTCCATTCATTGTCCACAAAGAATTTAAACACGCACAATTCCCCATGGTCAATGTCTTCACATTCTGCAAATGCTACGTGGATATCATTATTGCCATCATAGAACAGCTGAATAGGTCGCGACCAATTGTTGAACGAGCCCCACACGTAAACTTGGCTTCCTCCATATTTCCAAGTAAAATAAATTGAACTGCCCATTCCTACTTCTGATTCCAGACAGTGCGTTTCCGAGTCTTTTTTCTTTGTGTCTGATAGCTCATTTAATGTTATTAATGTGTCATGAGAAGTGGAGCGCAGGTGCACTGGAGACGAAGGCTTTTCCTTGACATCATTCGCCAACTCCAAAACAAACTCTGTGGATAATTTTACAAGAACTGAGGTTGGTAAATGTCCGGTTTCCATTGTGGTTTGGTTCTCACTGTAATTAAAAGGAACTTACCCAAAAGCCCATCCTTCAAATACTACGGTAACCTTCACCACTTGTCCTAACTGGACGCTGATTTGGTGAAACTTTTCGTCGTATTGCGCTATCCAATCTGAAATAGCAACGTATATCCCAGGCTGCAACTCCTCCTCTTCTGATATTGTTGTGTCAGACTCCAAATCATCAATAAATTCCAAAGGCTCCGGGACTGTAATTGGGGATAATTTATCCGACAGTCTCCGGTCCAGCTTTTCCAATTGCATTTGTATTTTCTTGGCAGTTTGAAGCCAGTCGTCTTCAATTTGAGTTTGCATATTGAAGAAAAAAGATCGCAAGACTTCCAGCTTTTGATTGGTCAGGCGGTGCCACCTTGTGAAACAAGACCTTACATTTGAGTCAATAGAGCGGTAGAAGGTGAAACACACAAAGAGAAAATGATCGCCTTCATACGATGAAACGAGTCAAAGTTTCCCGGTCACTAATCGTGAGGATTTCAGCTCAACTCGCAATTTTCTTTGATCGCTCTTCTAACGCATTTTCCAAATTAGGAAACTAAACAGGGACCTGCAATTTGGAACGGCGAAACAATTTTTGGCATGGACATTACAAAAAGCCGTTAGATCTAGCTGATCTCTTTGTGAAAATTTAGATTATAGAGCAGGATACTTTATTTTATTGAGACTTACATTTTGGAGTTGAAGGATTTTCGTTTGGTTCTGCCAAAGCGAATGCCTCAGATTGATGTACTCAACATCTCACGCACACCGTTTAATCTAACGGGTAATCAAATATGACCAGTTTATTGTACAGTTAAAAAACGTATCCAAATTCATGTAAACTCTTTCGGACGTTTTCCAATCGCTCTCTTTTATCCTGATTCACAATTCTCTTTTCAGTAATTCCTGCATCTTCCTTTAACAGCCCGGCGATTTCACTGTTAGTCTTGTCTAGAATTCCTAGTGAGTGGACTAATTCTTTTTCCAATAGCTCTGCAAAGTTTGATAGGAAATGGTAGTCAATTTGCTGGCAAATGTGGTCGATTAAACGGGATGATGATATTTCAAAGTATGAATTCGTGCTTGCCATTAGATCGTAGAGCACAGTGTCGCTGCTTGGGAAAGGCGTAGTTACTCTTGAAATGAGCGTTTGAGCATTCAAATTCTTGACACCGATTTCTGATAATGCAGCCAACGCTCTTTTGATTGATTCGCTTCTGTTTGTACCTGGATACTGAGCAGTTGGTAAAACAGGTTCTGGTAAGGTAGCAAGCAAGTTGTCCATTTCAATTTGTTTCAATTTCAGGAACCTTGATGAATTTACAGTAAAAGGTAAGCGAGATTCCATAGATAGAGTATGAGACAAGTGTTCAAGCGTAATGCGTTGCAAATCGCTTTGGAATAGTTGAACGATAAACCTGACTTAGTGTTAAATTACCGAATTTGCCCTTTTAAATTTGCAAACCGTCCAAATACTTCCTCACTTAATTTGGTTAGTAATCCAGACAATTCACTCGAAATATTGATCAGGAGAGTAGTTGCATATTGTTTCCAGTCTTGTTGAAACTTTTTGACCATATGTTCAAATGCTCCATAGGAGGAATACCCTTCTAACTCTCTTCCTTTCTGTCCATTTACTATTGTTCGTAAATCTTCAATGGTAACTTCAAAAGATCTGCCAGAAACTGATGACTTTTGTGAAGGTGGTGTAATATCTCCTCTTTTCCAAAAGCTTGGCGATCCATTTGTAGATGATTGAGGTGACTTGTCGGTAACTAAAGCTGGCTTCCCATTCATTACAAGATCCCTAAATGTTTCAAACTGCCTTCGTATTTTTTGGTTGAACACTTTGAGATTTTGTTGAGCATTAATGTGATAACTGACAAGCGTTGAAAAATGACGAACAGTTTGCAGTAACTCTATTTTCCCATCTTCACCAATAGGAGGAGGCAGAGAATCTAGTATTTGATTAACCTTTAATAAGAAACCCGTTACCTTTTGCAATTCTACTTCTGTTGAATGTTCCATTTCTGGTAAACTGGATTCGATGAGCACACTAAGCAGCCTGCTAAGTTCATTCCGCAAATCGGGTATTCCAAATCGGTCTGATCTTGATTTTAGTGAATTCCAAGGAGCAGTAGTGCTAAAGAATTCGTTTTCTAATCTAAACATATCTTCTGGGTTTTGCACCTTGACCATTTGAACTTTGCTTGGAAGTTTAACCATAAAGTAACCAAGCTTAAGTGGGTAGCTATTGCCAAGGAGCATTTGCAGCCACCTTTCATGTGTGCCAACTTCAATGGTATCTGGTTTAGTCAAAACACCGATAGTTCTTGATCCTTCTGGATCTACCTCTCTTGCCATATGAACGATAGCTTGATTTTCAATTTCATCTTTGCAAGTGATGACTGCCAATATAATTGACCTTTGCTTTGCAATGTAAAAGTTTACCAAATCGTTAACCAACCCAATCATTCTTTTTTCTTGCTTTGGTCCAACACTTTGAATTATTCCAGGAAGATCGATCAATGTTAAATCCACCTTTGCTCCAGTGATTTCTACACAAACTACATTCTGGGAAAACATTAATTCGTTATCATCTCGATCAAGCTTTGGATCTGCTTTCTTGATTTCACTAATTGGAACTGAAGGATTTAAAAGTGCTTTTTGAGCTTGAAGTATTGTATCATCCAGTCCATTTGGTGAAGTGAGTGTAGCAAATACGGTTTCCTGGATATTTGATAATTCCATTCCGTTAGCGTCATATTCCTTTCTCAATTTTACAACACAATTCCAGTCTACCTCTTTTGCAGTCAAACGAATTTCAATTACACACCTTGTGCAAGTCCCTTCTCCTCTAGGAAGCGATATCCCACAAATTGCTTCGATAATGCTGCTTTTCCCAACACTTTGATTTCCGCAGACTACGATTGTTGGTAAATCCAGGTCAACTTGAGCTCCTACATCTCTCAATTGATTGACAAGCTGAACCAATTTGGACGCCCTTTCGGCATATATTCCCGGCAATGCTCCTAGATTGCCTTCTGTCTCTTCAATCGATGAATGGTATGTAGAATTTGAAGGAGAGCGTTCGACTGGTTCAATTTCTTGCTGCCAAATACTTTTGGAAAACATAAAGTTTCAAGTCAGGTGCCCACAATATTTCACCGCCATTCAGAAAATCAAAAATGATTTTTGTTCAAAAAATAAGCTTTTATTTACACTTTAAGCTTTTAAATTTCTTGGGATTTTCCCTTCTTTCCTTTCTTTCCCTTCTTTCCTTTCTTTCCTTTCTGGTTTTGCTTTCCATTAAGAGCGAATGCCATTCCTTGGTTTCTGGACGAAGCTCCTTGAACACATGCTAGATCCAAGGTCTGCAAGAGAGTGGTCTTTCCGGGAGCATCGAGCGACACCACTTGAACGGCATTGTTTCCTGGTGTGTTAACGAAAGCGACATCCTTGTCTTTGAGCGACGCAATGCGGAAATCGATCGTGTTTCCTGACAGCGGGTGTTGAGCAACTAGAGTGGCATTTGGACTCCCGCTGGTAGCAACACTGACTTCGGTCAAGAGCGAGGTCTTGATGTCCACCATGTACATGTTCTTTGTTCTTGGCGAAAAGTCCGACCAGCAGATTGCTCCCTGTCCTTGGACTGGCACGACTGCAGATGCTGCTTCAGTGCCTTGCTGGAGATCCAGCAGCCCAAATCCAACTCCCGCATCCGTGAATAGCACCCTGTTGTTGGTGTTTGGCACCAGAGACATTGAGAACGGAGCCACGGATCCCTTGGGTTCGTTGAGCACTGGCTTGTCTGCCAGCGCATTCCCTTGCACTGCAAAGCTGGCGATAAACCCAGTAAAGTTTGCGGGTGGGTTTCCTTTGACGGAGACCAGCACTTGCGAAGAGTCGTCGTTGAAGAGCACATCACTGACTGTTCCCAGCGGTCCGTTTGGGGGAGTGGTTTGCGTGAATCCCAGTGGACGAGTGGTGTCTGGAAGACCTTGCAACCCGTTTGCACCGACAGAGTAGCACATGACAGAGTTGTTTGCTCCGCCATTCACGACACAGAGCATCTGCAGCTTGGATGAAAAAGCAAGCGCAACCGGAAAGTCGCCGCACGAGTTGGCAGTCTGCAGCAGTTTGATCCTGGTGGGGTCGGCTTGGTCGATGCTGAACATGGACACGCTGTTGGAGCCAGGATTGACGTTGAACAAAAAGTTGCCGCCGACAATCACAGAATCTTGCGAGAACAGCGAGTCTGGCCCTTTGTCGCTCTTGTCTGCGATCCCGTTGCCTCCCTTTCCGCCAGTTGACACAGTATTTACAATGCTGAGCTTGCCGTCTTGGCCAATGGCGCTTACGACAATGTTGTTGCCAGCAGGATCGTTGGTCATAAAGTACGTCGCGCCTTGGATGTTGTTGATGGCGGCAGCAGATACTAGAGAGAGTAAGAAAAACATTTTGGATAATGGCGACTTTGCGTGCAGCTTAAATAGTGGTTTTCGGTTCGTGATCCATAGGCTCTGCGAACAGGAATCCTGGGCTTGTGGATCTTTTGATTGTGTACACCAGAACCTTAACGTGAGCTTGTGCCTACACCAAATTGAGGTTCTTCTCTGTTCTCTACTGCGTCCCTGCATCCAAAAGCAAAAGTCTCAAAGTAATGCACAACCCGTCAAATAGACTTTTTCAATTTATCCGCAAGCAATATATTTTTCCATTTTTCCGTAAATCAATTGAGCCATTTCTCCGCAAATAGTGGTGGGCAGATCAAGCAGATTAGCCAATGAAAACCAATAAAACTTGTCTCAACCGTATTCAAGCTTGTCTCATAACATATTTCAAATTAGGAGCAGCCGATATTTTGCAAATTGAAGGTGTTGTGAGTTATAAAACACTCAACATCAAGTTCCACCCGCAAATAGACATTCGTCATTGATTTACATTCGCTTATGGATATCGTAAACAGGAGTTGCCATTTGTGGATATGAATAATACAATGGTGCCACGCGATTGCATTATCTATGAGTAATAGAGACATACAGTAAACTGAAGTGTGACATTAGGCCAACCAGATTTGCATCGCCCCTATCACTTGCTATCAAAATTAATGTCATTACACACTCGTGAAAATGGTGTCATGCGACTATACATGAGACTTTTGGCGTCAGAGTTAAACTTTACAAAATTCGAATGCCAGAACAGGAGATGCAGGAATTAGAAATCGAAGATGTTGATTTTCATGAAAGATTTCCAAAAGTGGAACCTGGATTTCCAAATTTGCTGGTCGCTATTTTCTTTTGCATAAAGACTGTATATTTTTCAATAATCGCAATTCTAAGATACTTTGTGTTTGGCCCTTTGTGCAAGCAATGGGGTTTCTTGTACCATTTATCGGTTTACACGGTAATATATGCTAATATAGTCAAAACGATTGTTGGACATGGATCATAGAGGAAAACCTCCTGACGTAAAGACTATTCAAAAGTACTTTTGCTAATTTACCGTAGCGGATCTATGCAGCCATCTGTTCTACTGTCTGGCCAAATTGTTGATGAATATTATCCAAGATCTCAAGTTGCAATTGACTTTCTCAAGAGACATGCTCCGGGGGAATGGCCAGCACCAGCAAACGAACTTGGACAAGTTCATGGTGAATGGCTTATATGTAAAGAATCCAATCAGAACTATGTAGTCTATTTGTTACACGGTACTGATAGCCTAACATAGGTGGAGCTTACATCTTGTGTTCCGCTAAAAGCCATCGCATGCTTGCTAGAGAGGTAGCTATAGCTTCAAAATCCAAAGTATATAGTAAGTGATTATTAATTTGGGTATCAACTATCGACTAGCTCCACAAAACCCATATCCATGTGCTTTAATTGATGCTATTTCTGGTTATTTGCATTTATTGAAACGATTTCATAGTACAAACATTGTCTTTCAAGGAGATGTAGGAACTTGCTAATTGTAGTCTGCTGGCGGCGGTTTAGTAATTGCAACACTTCAAGCCATACGGGATATGGGTCTCCCAGCTCCAGCAGGAGGGTTTTGCTTATCACCATGGGTACATTACACTAATTTAGCTTGACTTGACTCATTCGTGTCCAAGTATTTCTCAACATCTACCATTTGACTATCTTCCATTAAAACCCATTCACGATCCAAGACTACGAGATCGAAAGAATTATTACACCATTGACAGCTACCTGAAACACCAGTATGTTAGCCCGCTATGGGCAAAAGACTTGAGTAATCTCCCACAGTTGTTGATTCAATGTGGCAGTGTTGAAATGCTTTATGATGAAATTGTAGCTTTCTCAAAGCACTATATGCGTGATAATCAAGTAAACAAGATCACTTGTGAAGTATATAGGGGCCATGTGCATGTATTCCATGTACTGTTCTGGATATCCCCTGGAGCACGAGTTGCTCTATACAGATCTGGAAAATGGATCCAACAGGTAACTGGTAGACTAGGAGGAAGAGTAAAAGATACTGGCTTGATAGATATTACGCATAATGGACAAGTCCGCAAAGTATATAAATAAAAAAGTGCTATATTGAACAGATAGTTTCACTTCTACAGTCCTCCACTTCCATCCATCAAAAATGGAACGGATATCATTTCTTCTCGATTCAGATGATCCAGCAATCCGTTGCAAAACTCTAAAAGCGCTTGGTGGTCGCCATTCATTACTTTCTTTTCCAGTCTGACCAGTTCTTTGTGGTCCTTTTCCAAGATATCAATTTCGTCAATAAATTCCGGATGGAGCTTTTTCAAGTTTGGAAACCAGTACGAATCTTCCAAGGAATGGTGATGGTGAAGCATTCTGTTGCATTCCTTGAACTTTGCGATATTTACTTTGTCAGATTGCATCAATGAAGTGAACATTTGACGGAAATGAATGTGAACCTCTTCAACCAAGTGATGCGCAATCCCAAACCACCTTGTATCCCTTTTCCACTCCTTCAAAAGAATTTCGTGGACTTGCGCAGTGGTCTTTCTTCTTTGTTCGGTATCCTCAATAGTTCGAAATTCAGAAAGCCTTTGAGAGCAAGGCAGCTTTGCTAGATACTGGAGCTCTCTTTTGTTCATTTAAAATGAAGGAAAATTTGAAGCAGTTTCAAAATGTTTGACAATGTTTGACATTGACAGGCAGACAACAACAACCATGGCTGGATGCGTGGGTAACCCTGAGAAACTAATGTACTCCAGACCATTACATGAAGATACTGAGTGGTTTCCCTTTTTTGAAAAGCGGGACTATCAAAAAGGGAATTTGTGGCGCATATAGTAAGCACTACGTTGGGGGAATAATTTCAACCAAAAACAAGAGTGAATGTCAGTGGTATCCCATTCTGAACACTACTCAGAAATTACTGGAGGAACTGGAACCGGTACTGGAAACGACAGCGATGAATTTGAATTTGAGTCTGATTCGGATGACGAAGTATTGGATTTGATGACAAAAACACTGGTAATTCATGGCTAACGTAGAATTTGGAATCAGATTCAGCAGTAGGAAGTATTTCAGGTCGCCGGCCTTCGAAAACTGATTTTTCCAGTTATTCCACCAGACAATTTCAGCATTTTAATCAAACGAGAGAGTATCCATTTTCAAGCTCTGCCCCATCAAGATTCAATTCAGGATTTTCAGAAAGAAGCTCCAACCGGTCTACCTCGCCTTCTTTTCCTGAAGTAGGGGATGTCCAAGATGTATTCCCCAAGAGACGGCCCTCCAATGCCTTTCTACCTGGAACAGGAGCAAGAAATCCCACCCCAAGGCCGTTCAAGTCTCCATTGAATGATTTTGCTAATCCGGAAAACTACATCAGAGCAAAGTCCCCAGAATCTTTTGACATGCCTGCAATATCTGTCAGAAAGAGTTCATTAATGAACCCAATAGTGAACAACGATGGCTTTGTTGACCCTAACTTGAGAAGAAATTCTCAGGCAACTATGGCGAGTGAACTACCAGCTCGCAGAAATTCTCAGTTGAAGATTCTGTCAGAGAATAAGGAAAAGGTTGCCAAACCTCAACGCAACAAGCCAAAGCTTATCTTGGACACAATTGACGAAGATCAGGAATATCTAGGAGGAATGCCTTCAATCTCTCGTTCAAACACATGGTCAAATAACAGAAATAGAAGAAGCTCATCTTTGATGGACTACTCGACAACAAATTTTGATACATGCATCTTGTCTTCGATGTTGCTTAAAGAAAATCGAAATGGTAACTTTCAAAAGCGTTTGGTTAGATTTGATGGCACCCTCTTTGTGTGTATGAGTGCTGCAAAAGCTAGCTTACCTCCAAAAAAAGGCACTGTTGCTGATATGGATTTAAAAGATTCGCCACATACGACTATTAATACAGATTTGTTTGCGTGTATCAAAGATTATTATCCTGCTGGCTCCACATTTGCTTCGTTAGCCAGATCATTGATATCAGAAGGTCGTGAAAAGTATCCAGACCCAAACTCTAAAAAGTATTACATTCCAAAGGTACTTTTGTATTTGATATAGTGGGTAATCCCAATTCATGAAATTAAGGCTATCATAACCAATATTGACACAGATAAGCCAGAGTCTTCCAGATCTCTTACCTTTACCATAGTAACAGTACAGGATTATCGACACACTTTCAAAGCATTGTCTGCAAACCAACTGCTGCGATGGAAATTGCTGATAGAATTTATGATTGAAAACAAATCTCATCCAAATTCACAACCAGTAAACACTGACTTGGTTTCTGATACCGCACAAGTCACAGTGTCTCAGGTTACAAGTGTACATCAGTATATGCTTCATCAAGATAGCTGGAAAAGAGCTTTAAAAACCAACCTGGCGGCAAATCCAAACGCTAAACGCTCTGTTACAACAATTCAACTTTCAGAAAATGGCTTAAAGATTCTACCTTTTGAAGTTATCCAGACTCGTGGAACTCCCAAAAAAGATCCACTTGAACCAACTATTGAAAGACCCCAAAGTCGTCAAAATCACAGTAGATTTGCCAATAAGCGAACTAGTATACTTGATAATGCTTCTTATGCTGGTTCAATTAGAAGACCAAGTTCTACCGTTCCTTATGCAATGAGTGAAAGTAATTCATTCCAGACGCTTAATGAAAATGACATTCTTAATCAGCTGGATGAGTTGGATGAACAGCTGAGGAAGATCAAGCCAGTACCAATAGCTGAAAACAGAGTAAACATTACTAATTGTAGAGAAGCATACTAGAATAGACAGAGAGATTGTATAGATTGACCTCGTAATAAAACACCTCTTAAAATTAAACTGAAAATTGTTCTTTTGATAAATTGGGAGGTTTCAAACTCTTCAATTTTAAAGATGAGCATGGTGTTCATATCTGGATGCTGCATATCCTCGCTAAATGCCACATTAGCACTTGGATATGAATCAACTATATAGATGGTGGAATGGCCGCTCTGAATTCCTCGCCAATAACAGCCAATGGCGATCCTTGCTCAAACTCCCAATGATCTTTTTGGGATGCAAGAGGCTTGCTATATAGCAGGTAAAGAATGCGTCAAAGACGTTACAAATGCTCTGAGAATACATGATCAAAATAATAGTGTTGGACTGATTGAACTGGAATTCTGTGATCATTTGAGTGTTGAACGCTGCCCTCTATCTGTACTTGACAATGGTCTCAATTACTTGGCTCATAATGACAGATAGTACGTTGCTATACAGTGCTTTTCAGTCTTCCATATGCTGCTGATGATGCTTCTCTATGATTCATTGATACTAACTACAAGGAAAATGCTCTCGCCAAGCAGGACACCAAATAATCCAGATACGCCAAAGATGTTACTTGACAATCTGAAAAGACAGTTAAAGATATTGAAACGAGAATCATGGAATAAAAGTAGTTGTATTAAACAAACTTTTTCTGACCAGCATCTTTTCCTCGAGCATAGAATGAATATCTAGATTAATATTAATGTACCCAATAATCAAAACTCCAAGCCCTGCTAAAGAAGCAAAGAACATTAATGCCCTACCAATGGTGCTTCCACTTTCCTTTCCTTCTTTCAACAATGTCTTTGCATCTTCCACTTTGATATGCAAGGAATTGAGCAAACTTTCACTTTGTTGTGTAAGTCTCTTTGTTGATTCATGGATTAGAGCCAGGTCGCGTTGCATGAGTTGAATCTTGCCATGTAACATTTCAACCTTATCAGTGATTCTTTGCTCAAACGAGTTTTGATGCTCAGGTGTGATTGAATCATGAGGAATCTCCAATTTGTCTTGGATCAGGTTCAAGGCTTCCAAAATATGGAATTGATTCTCTTCAATTTGTTGAACTGATTGCGGCTAGTTTTAGTTGCACTTACATTAATTCCAAATTCTTCATGCAACTCTGCAATCTTTTGAGCTTTTTCTACTTCCTCTTCAATCTTTTTGATTTTCTAGATTAACCAAAATAAACCTGTTCATATTCCTTTTGCATCTTGAATTCGTGACCAGCTGCGATATCTTCTTGTTCATGCGGTCTCATTTTGTGTTCTCTTTTTTCAGGGTTCAATTCGTATGTTTCAAAAGAGTGAATATCGTGATCATCTGGGGCTCTGGATCCACTAGAAGCACTTTGTTAAATAAAACTTGCCTAATACCAAAGTGGTACTCTGTTGGTAAGTGAATATTGGTTTCAAAGCATTTCGTGTATCCTTTACCTCCTTGTCTAACATCCAGTTCCAACTTCATTAGCAAATCTTACAGTCAAAACCCCTTTAAGGTAGGTAACTTTGGCCCATGCTGGAACAGGTGAATTGCGATAATCGCGGAAGCATGATCCAATATTAACATCCGGTGATTGATAGTTTTGAAAGTCTGCTTTATCCATATGACCCTTGTTTTCCAAAGCATAAATAAACGGATTAAATCTTGTTAAAATCAAATACCTGTTCTTTGCGACATCGCTAGTATCAAAGACAATGGCTAATCCGTGGAATTTGGCTGAATGGCCATAGAAATCTGGATAAATGATTGGCGGTTTCTTGTCTTTGGTGTACCAGAATACAAACCCATCGCCTCCAGCAGTTCCTGAGATTAGTAATCAAATACCTAGGTTAGCGATCTACTTGCCTCTGCCGTAAACAGAAAACGAAAATTCCACCATCCATTCCTTGTGCGGGTTTGGAGTTTCACACCACATGGCACCCATTTTATGTCTACGATTAGCAGAGCTTACGATAGCGATGGAACGATTCTGACAACCTCAGTGGTAAACATCACATCTCCGGATTTGTTGAAATAATTGATATTTGGATGCAGCGTATAGTAAGGATATTTGAATGTCTGCTTGTAGTCGAATCTGGTAGGCACTGTCGATACTCCAAACACTGCTTCACTGGCGACTGAAGCAATTATGAATGGTAAAAGCATTAGATTTGAAAAATGAAAGACAAAAGTCGAGAGTTACAACAATCATGATGAATGGGTCGAGGCCAAACAACCGCAAGGCAGACTACAATCGCGAATTCAACATGATTATGATGGATGGATAAATTACCAACAGAATTAGAATTAGGGATTTATTAGTCAAATAAGAAATCAAATGGGTTTGGTCCGGTTGTTAGATTATTATAGTACAATGGGAATGGGTCTGGCAAGGTATACTGATAATCCATAGGTGCAAAGAACGAGCTAACATCGAATGGCTGCACAAACTGCTGATCAATACCTTCTATAGTGACATTGGACAAAGAGGGCGATACAGGTTTTGGGGAATGTGGAGAAGCAGTAAGCAGATCTTTTGGGGAAGGCGACAATGCTTTAGGAGAGAGTTCCATAGATAGAGTAGTATTTGATGATTCTGACAGTGTTGGTGAGCCTAGTTCATTGACCACTTTTAACAGCGTGGTTCTTAGAGCGAGTTTCTGCTGTCTACTGGTTTTTGATGGCCACACAAAGTCTGGGTACTTTTTAGCGTGCTCAGCATAGAGCTGTTTAGACTTTAGTTTGTAGTGCTCTTTAACTTCTTTGGTTTCTGTTCTCCATTTTTCAGCGGCTATCCTTATAATTTCATTTGCTTTGTGTGTGTTGTGCTCTTGCATTATCGTATCCTTCATTTCCGATCGATAGAGAAAGAAGGCATTCAAGGGCTTCTTGGCGTTAAGCGATTGTGCAGTGTTTAAAAGTTTCTTAGAAAGCTCGTTGTTGTATTTCATTGCTTGCCCTTGGTTTAGCAGCGGGATATTTATACCTTGCTTTTTTCCCTTATTTTTCCGAACTAATTTTCCCATTTTTCCACTTTTCAATTTTACAGCGAGAGGAGGGCAGGGAAAAACACAGGGTGAATTGGATAAACTTTTAAATGGCTCAATTGTATTTATCCATATTTTATTTACCTTATTTTATTAGACTGAGAGGAGATTTATGTGTAGTGGAAAAATCTTTTACGGCTTCTTGCTGACTCAAAATCAGGTGCGGTTAGAGAAATACACAGCCAGAACCAGGGTTTAATTGGCACACTTTGGTTTTGCACAAATTGCGCCATTCTCATATATTATGATTAGGGATCGAGATTATTCAAAGATAGGAACTAGTATTAGTAGCAGGTCAAGTTTTGAGCTTAAATATGATTGGTATTACTGATCTATCAGTAGAGAGTGCTAATCTTCACTAAATACCAAGTCAAAAATTTTTGGTATTGGGAATTTTTAATTACCGCTGGGTTAAAATGGAGCTAGTATCCGCCTTCAAATAGCTGCAATCATACTAGCCCATTCAAGACTCCTCATACCAGTAGTAATAAGAAAATCAAACGGTAATCCCTCGATATTCGTGAAAACGATTTCCACCCTAAAGTGCTGACAACTTTACGATGAGCATTGGATGAAATTTAAACGATGCATGTAAGCACCGATACTTTTAGTCACTAGCTTGTATGGTGGTTGAAAATACCAAAGAAACCGAGAATATTGGGCAACCAGCTGATGGGATGCTTGACCGAATACAAATAAGGGGATACCGCTTTTAGTAACTACCAATTCATTAACTAATGTGGCTTTAATATTTCCAGTTAAAAGGAAATAAGAATTGCTCATGTGATCATAAGGACTGATCACCAAATTATCCCTTTGATTTAGCTTCTGTACTCGTCCTGCTTATTTTGGAAACACGGTGTTGAGCCCACATTTATGCTTAGCCTTTAAAAAGAAAAAATAACACCTGATAATCATGGGCAATAATATGACCAAACTACATGAGCCAGAAGTGCCTATCATTTGCACAGATAGTAGGGACTGTTCTACTCGGTACGATACCATTTACATCAAGAAAGTAAACAAGATTCACCATGTCATCTGTAACCACGAAATAATTTACAAGATACACGGAGAAAACCATTTGAATTTTCACACAGTGCTTTATAATGAATTCGGAATAGTGTGCCGGTCACATAACCTTATACCCTTTCGAAACCACTATGTGATTAGCAAAAACAACGAGAAACTGGCGGATATCGTAAACAACAAAAAGTATCTGCTGACTGTATAGTAATTCGAGATTAATTTAGTGTGAAAACCAAATGTAACAACCAGGAAATTGTAATGGTGGTGGCTGGTTCCAACAAAAAGTACTTTGTCTACTTGGGGAATGAACAACCGATTTCTACTATTCAGTTCGCGGAAAACGCCTGTCGAATTAATATAGCCCCTGGCGTCGATATCCCTCTTATAATAATGCTGTGCATGATTATCAAACGTAATAAATAGTATTCATAGTAAATCTAGCCAATTCTTTCTTTCAAACAAGGATTAATTCTCTGTAATAATTCCCACAAAAGAAAGTCAGAAGGTAAAAAAGGACATTATTATTCTATTATAAGGATGAATAACTTAGGCAGGCTGTATTGGCAATACCAATTTGAATTGTCCAAACACGAATCCACCGCAGAAGCCAAGTACCAACAGAATCAAACATATCATTACAACCAAAAACGTTTGAAGATGGCTTCTCTTTTGAACTACTGGAATTTCATCCCCAATTTTATAGTATGGATTGTTATAGAATAATCCATTGGGCTGCGCAGTAGGATAAGCAACTGGAATGATATCATGGTCTTCTTCCGGCAGTGAGATAGTAATGTTGTAAGCTTGGGCGACTTCTGGCTTTTGCTGAATCAATAATTGTTTAGTTTCCTCCAACTGTCTATTAATTTCATCAATCTTTTCCTTATTTTCCCTCTTTTCTCTATTCAACTGTTCGTTTTGGAACGCAAGCGTATTTATATCTTTTCTCAATTGCTCATCAATTTCTTGAAGATCAGCTGGATTGTTTTCGTACAAATCTGCAAATTTGGTTTTCCATTTGGCAATAATGTCTTGAGCTTGTGTTTTGCTTGCGTGTGCATCAGGGTTGCCCAAAATCTTTGCTTGTTCAAGAGCTGTTTGGATTACTACTGGGCTGCTTGCTTCCTCCTCCATCTTGTCGACAGGTTTGTCTTGACCTTTCAAAAAATCGGTGAAACCCATGATTGTAGACAACTTTCTGGTGATTTTGCGTAGTTTTTCACTATTAGCCCTAGTAACTTCGTTGATAGGACCGGTTTTTGATGGAATTTTAGGTAATATCGGCTGTCCAGTCGGTGAGAGTGCGGCTCCAGATGCTCCGCATGTGCAGTTGGACAATTTAATTTTGAGATCGGCATTTTCAGCTTCTAGTGCCATGATTCTACTGTTAGAAGTGCATACCTTAGTGT